>JANHFL010001509.1:35799-48235 GCA_032468155.1 Oxyrhabdium leporinum | reverse complement strand
GTAACTGAAGTCCCCCATTACTATTGTAGTGTGTTTCCTACATATATTTGTTAGTTGGTTAGCAAAAAGGACATCTACTTTTTCTGTTTGATTGGGCAGCCTATATTATACACCTATGGCCATGTTATTCTTTTTTTCTTTTATATTGATCCATATGCATTCTAGAAGGTTTTCGTCTTTGGTTTCATGCATTTATGTAGCAATATACAATGCAACTCCACCTCCTCTTTTATAGGGTCTGTTTTTTTTGAACAGTTTGCATCCCTCTAAGGTTGGAGCATCTCAACATCCTTCTATGTTTGGGACATCTCAACATCTAATTTGTTAATATAGGGGTAAGATAAATTAATTGTGGTGTTCTGTACTTTGTAAAACAGTCTATCTCCTGACAGCATGCTTCTTGGCCAGGTTATCTGACCTATGGAGCTCAGGCTTCTGCTGTTGTTGCTTCACAGTATGCCTCGTCTTGAGGTTAGGTGGGTGAACTTCAGAGTCTGAGAGGCTGTCAGTAGTGCAGGCAGGGAGTCTTGGAAGTTCAGTGGATCTGGAATCATCCCCTCCAGAACTATTATCCCTAGATGTTTCTTGCTCAACTTACTCCTCTTCCTCTTCTTCATCAGTAGACCAGTCCAGCAGGCCCCCAACAGTCTGCTGCCCACTCTTAGTTTGAGCAAAAGCCCAGGAGGTTACTTAGAGTTTATTATTTTGTTATCCTGTCATCCTTTTATTTGGTTTGACTAGTTTTCAGTCAAACAGAAATTCAGATACTTCTGGGGATTTCTGAAAAAAATCTATGAAACCATTTAGTGAAAACAAAGCCTGGGAGGAGAAATCATTTTAAGAATGCACTAATTCTATTGTTAAGTAGTATCTGGCTGCTGATGGTATTTTAAAGTGATACCATCTGCATTTTTTGTTGCTCTAGGGAGTTGGGATGCAAAATAATGAAACCTGAAGACTCCATTCCTCCATTAATGATACATTACAGGTAGTCCTTGATTTACAAACACAACTGAGCCCAAAATTTCTGTTGCTAAGTGAGACAGTTGTTAAATGAGTTTTGCCCCATTTTATGATCTGTTTTGCCATAGTTGTTAAGTGAGTCACTATAGCTGTTAACTTAGTAGCACAATTGTAAAGTGAAACTGGCTTCTCCATTGACTTGCTTGTCAGAAGATTGCAAAAGGGGACCACGTGACCCCCGGACATTGTAACAGTCAGGACCTACTAGTTGCCAAATATTTGAATTTTGATCACATGACCCTGGAGATGCTGTAAGTGTGAAAAATGATCATAAGTCACTCTTTTTAGTGCTGTTGTAATTTGAACGGTTACTAAACAAATGGTTACAAGTGGAGGACTACCTGTACATTGGCTTCTCTGAACCTGGGATACCAATTTTTGATTTGCAGTAAAAGCCATCTCTGTTCTTCCATTTTGATCCTGAAAATCTGTAGCCATGTCATCAGTCCCCTTTTTAATTATACCATATTCTTTACATCTGTCCTGCTAAATAACTCTAATTGAAATAGCACCGGCGTGAATTTTTGTAATGTTCCCCCCAAGACATCCCGAAAGTGACTCACACGAGAAAACAGACTGAAGTCACAGCTGGAAGCACGTCAAGGATCATTTCCATTTTTACATGATTAATTTGAATTTAATATCTTAAATCAAAACCTGATTAATTTAAATAAAATTTTGATGGTGCCCTGCTTCTAATATACATTGCAGTAATTAGATTGGGCTTAATGTGATGATTTTTTTACATAATTAAAAAAAAGAGCAAGTCGTGTGTAACAATGCAGTGTGTGTACAAGACTTTTGATGGGGTAGGCAATTATTGCATCAGTTATTAGTTAGCCTTAAAATGGCCAAGCAGAAGCAATATGTGAAAAGGTCAACATTTTTTAAAAAATCCTTTTTCTGGTCACAGGCAACTGGAATGAAGGAAAGGTCTAATATATAAAGTTGATAATCACAGTGAATCCATAGAAGGAAAATAACTAAAAGTACAGAAGTGATTTACTTGAAAAACAAGATGTAGGATTTCTTCAAAGTACAACTTGTAAAAAAATCTTTCATTTTCATAAATACGGATAACCAAGTTAGGAAGCAGAAAGAGGTATAGGAGAGAGGAGAATACAATTATGAATTTTTTTAAAAATGGGAAGAATCAGGAAAAACAGTTCATATTTTTTTTTACAGATGAACACTTTGACTCAATAGCGTGATTGAATTTTCTCTAGGGGCAGCTTGAAGGGTGATCTCTCTTCAAGCCATTATAGAATTGGGAACAAAAGAGGAATTAGGCAATCTGTCACAATGGCAATGACCTACATCTCTGGAAATTGTTTGAGTGCCTGAGAGCTTTGAGTTGTGTCTCTCAAGGGAGCCTTTGCCAACGTCTCTACTGCAACTCCCAGCATTCTTAGCCAGGATAGCAAAAAGGGCTTATATACTCATTCTGTTCTTGAAGAATCAGGCTTTGTACTGTGCTACTATTTGGCAGGGCACAACAATTGACCAACTTTAGATTTGGACGTTACATAGCATTAGGCTTAATTCATCTTTGGCAGAACCACATCCTAGACTGAGACCTAAAAGTTTGAAAGAACAATGACACATCACTTCCCTATTATTGTTAAAGAATAACACAGAGATTTCACATAAAGACCGCTAGTCAAACATGATGTGAAGGCAAGTTTTTTAAGCAAGAAAGATTCCTCTGCAAGTTTATAAGATTTTATAAGTTATCTTAGTTATCAACAATTAGCAGAAAAATAATTCTGTCCCTTAAGTAGGACTATTACCTTACGTCTGTAAACAGATTATCAGCTACAAAATGCTGAGAAAACTAATATTCATACAAGAGTTGATGTCTCTAATATTTTTGATCTCTATCTTAGCAAAAATTTAAAAAAAGCCCTAAAGAATATGCCTATAGAATTTTATAAGTTTTAGGAAAAAAATAAGACGGGTGCATCTTGGCAAAATTAATGAGTGGGGTTTTGACTAACCAGTCCTTCACATCTTTCAGCTGATGGATCTTGTTGACAGAAGCCAGACAACTTGAATATAAAATCCAAGAAAGCCACTTATTTATAATTCATCAGACACATCAATAAAAAAAGTTGCCACTTTTTATCTGACAGCCAAGACTCTGATGACAATCAAGGATTTTAATTTTTTCACCACCTCTAAATTTAGTTCTTCCTCTCCACAAAGTATATACTTTTTTTCTAAAAATAGTTGCTATCTGGCTGAAGGATTTTTGGAAAAGGGAACTTTGGCACTAACATTCTTGTTCAAAAGTTAAAGTCAAAACAAAATTAATCAGGAATGGTTATCTATAATGAATCAACATTCGTTTATGGGAAGAAAAGAGAAGTGTGTGGTGGGCGACTCTTTCACAGTAGCTAACGGAAAGTACTTTCAAGGAGTTACATTAAACTATGGATGCTAAGGAGAAGATTACAGATCTTCCATATTCAGCATTGTGAATGAAAACTCCTAGGAACTATTCTAACTTACTGCCGCTCCCCAACTCCTCCTGCCCCAAAGCAGCAGGGATTGTATAAGCAATGATTTAGATGGCTAATTGAAAGTAAGCAGTGGTGAGCTGATTCCTGGGTAAAATATTACCAAGACAATCTTATCTGAGTTTACAGAGTCATTTCCAATTTGTAAATGCTGTATTCATTTCTAGCAGATAAAGCACCTTTAAAAAATCCTACACCCAGCCAGCATGGTTTGCTGTTATAACCACACTTGCCCGTTCCCACTTCCTCATCCTCTTATCACATGCATAAACTTTACACTCACAACTGAAAAATTCTGCTTATCCCCCCCTAAAAAAAACCTCCCATCATTTTGCAAATAAAATTAATGATTTTTCCCCTGAATCCTGATAACTTGCTATAGTTGCAGTTGTTGCTAGTTATCTGCCCTACAGAGAATTATCCTTTAGAGCCTACATATTCTTTTTAAAAAAAATAGTTTTCAGAACATCACCTTTACAAATTCATCCCTTACCTATAATATCCATCTCTCAACCTCCCCCAACATCCCAGGTTTTGTTCCTCGATTATAATAGAAGAAAATTAATGTTTTTCCATTGTTTGTTGCTGTAATCATAGAGGCAAGAGTATACGTCTAACAGCTATCTTATTTTCAATTTGCAAAGCACACTGTGCTTAATCCCATGTGACAGCCTGTGGTTCTAGATATGAATTTTAAAAGGTAATTAGACCTGCACAGGAGGCTGTGCCTGAATTGGAGAGAACTGAGTCTTGCCAGGTCCTGGGGGCATCTCTTAAAGGACCCAGGCTGGTCTCTGTTCCCATCCTAGCTTATTACTCTTCTCTACTGTGTGAAACAGTTTATTTGTTCATGAAAATTTAAATTATGTCAGTACTAGAAATATTATTTTAAGCCTTAGCAAGGGTCACAGAGTGTTTGTTGTTGTTGTGTGCTCAAGGGTAGATGGGCCAAAGCTTTCTGCCTTCCTGCCCCAACTTATTTTTTTTTCTTTTGTACAAATAGCCTTTAAAGAAGATGTCCACTCATAAGAATAATGGATATCCTATAAGGATAGTAAGTTTGTAAATAACAAGCAAATCGACAAATAACCAAATGGAGAATCAACAGCAAAACACTAATACATTTTAAATAATGCCCAATGTGCCCTGGATATTATAGACTTAATTATAATAACTTATATATGCAATAAAATATCCATATGTTACAATAAACTTAAAATTGATCAAGATTTTATGAAGTTAGAGAAAATATGGGTATTTACTAGGAAGTCAACATGATAAATAAATCTAAGTAGTGAAACTTTTAAATGTATCAATATTTCTATTTTTATTTATGAAATGTAATATTTAGGATGCCTAGTTTATAAAGGTCTTCCCAAAAATTCCTGATTTCAGCTTTGCTGACTATCTTATTAAATCTAGGATAAATAAATAAAGGTCAGAAAAGTACTCATGATGATGTCCAAATCTCATTTGGTTTCTATAATTTAATGGTTAAGGTATGAATATTTTGGTTATAGGCATTTGTGCACACTCAAATCAACAGAACTATATATGATCCAATCCAACAAAAATCCAGTCAAGATGGGTGGATGCTTCTTCCAAAGCATATTTACAAAATCATTTATTATCTTTATTTCTGGAATAAGCTTAACTTACATTTTCTGGAATATAAGTTTTCAATATTTTCTATCATCACAACACGCTTAGGATTGGTGTGTGTGGGGGTGGTAGTGGTGTCCTTGAATCTCTAAATCAGGGAATCTCCATATAATATAATTAATCATTACATTCCTGGGATAATGAAGAGGTGCTTGTAGAAACCTGTAACGTTTCAGGATGAATGGCTGTAATGTTTGCATTATATAATTCTCAGAGTGTTTGCCTTCCCTGTCCCACCTCTGTACGCTCACATAGACCCACAAATAGCACACAATAATCCAGGAAAATATTCTTAAGTAAGGAGGGTTTATTCTTTGTGACTCAAACATCTCTATGCACTATTAATGCATCTTAGTGAAAGGTGAGTCCTGCAGTATTAGGCAACACACACCTAACTATATTATTGTATTTCTCACATTAATTCTTGCTTCATAATACTTCAAGAATTATTTTATTACAACAGTGCTCAGCCATGTTAGCAGAGGCAAAAAAGGGTTGTTGTCCCTGTTTCCCATATAAATATCAGAGCATTTAAGAAAGATTCCAGATTACAACTGATGTTCAAAACCTAAATAGAATTGGAATTATCTAAAGGCCTAAAGTAACCCAAAATACCTTCAATGATCCTCAGCCTCTTTTTGAACTTTGAATATTCTTGTGTATATTTGATTATGGAAACAAAATAATAAATAATTCTAAATTCTAAATAATTTCTAAATAATCATGACACATACAAGGAAAATAATATAATAAATCAGAATACTTGTCAGAACATTCTAGGATGGGGAAATGGCCAGTCAACCTTTTCAAATATCATAAAGAGGAGAAAAATGCCTTTGTATGTGCAAAAATGTAAAGTTTGATCATAAGCCTACATTAAACCAATGAGAAATGGATTCCATTATGCTATGCATCTTTATGTTATATACTTTTTATAATGATTAAGCAACCATCATTACTTAATAAACATTTCTCTTTCCTTGTAGTCTCTTCTACTCATTGTGTGCACTATTCCATAACATTATAAACCAAAAGTTATATAGTAATATTAGAAACGGTAAAAGATGCTAAATGAAGTCATAACAAATAGAAAGGGATTTTTAAAAAAATAGTGATTATGGAATCATTCAGTCTCAAACCTCCTGTGGTTGTCATTTATCTAAAAGGGTATCCATGTGCAGAGATGTGTGAGAGATTTCATTGTAGTTGTCCTGCTGCCTTGCTTGGTGGTGCCCTAAAGCTCATCAGGAATGATGGATTTTCTCAGCCTCACTACTTTTTTCAATTACAGGAGGCTGTAGAAAAGCCAGTCAAGACTTTTATTTTTCTTGGAAATCTTTGCACATTTTATACCTTCCTTCTTCAAATTCATACGTCATCTAATTATGCTCACCTAACCTATGGCAAGAAAGATATTCTGAATTTCTGACATGATTAGCCAGGAACACTGAAGCACGGGAGATTATTTGTGGCACGGAGTCAAGTCTATGCTCTTGTTTGCCATTTTGACCCTGCACAGTTGTCTCTCCCTTGATAAAAATCCAAGCCACAGCATGAGAAAAACTTGCACATGTACTCTAGGGCACACTGCTGTGGTGTGATCCCATACTTCGAACTTTGCACGCTGTATGTTTGCTGCCAAACAAGACCTAAATTAATCACAGTCATGGCTAAGGTCAGATGTTGTCATACTTAAATACTTGATCATTTAAACATGACTGAGTGGGTTGGATTGCAGTTTCCTCTAGGATCTCCAGGACAGAATCCTCATTAGCAAATTATTTCATTGCATGTATGTGATTTATTCCCTCACACGGAATAAAGAATATTCAGTAAGACCTGGTTATCATTTTCCATCCCAAATTTCAATTAGTTTTCAATTTATTTATTTATTAAATTTATTTGGGTTAAAAGTATCTCATTTACATTTTTTTCCAAAGTAATGTTACTAAAAAGATGCCAAATGTTCCAAAGGAATAATTTAAAGACTGGCAATGCAGAAGAAAAAGAAACCTAACATATAAATAAAAACTAGGATACTCATATTTTTATATTATATATGTTATAATTATATTTTATTTACTTTCTTGTAATCTGTTTGATTGCTGCAAGCCACCCAGATTCATTGAGAGTTGGCATCGTGGAAGTTTAATAAATAATAATAATATTTATATCGGTCAATTGCAAAAGGCAGCTTACATTCTGCAATGATGCTTCTAACACCATCAGACTTCAACATCTGCCTATCCCATGATCCTGGGAAGGACTTGATAGGAGGATGAATATGCCAAATCCAGTTTGAACATCTGGCTGACTGTGCAACAAATGATAATATTGGGATGCAGGTATAATGAGTTTTATATTTGGGGTTTTATTCCTGTAAGTCATCCAGAATCACTGTGAGTGAGTTTGGCAGCCATGTAAATTTCTTAAATAAATACATATTACTTGAAATCATGTTAATGACAGAATGATATCGAACATGCATAATCCCAGTACAAATGAACATTTTTTTTTCTTTTTGATCGCATCTACTACTATTCTCCTATGGCAGTTTGTTGAAATGTTTCTTTGGAGATAAAAATAAATAAGTAGAATGGAGTAAGTAATTGGAATGGAACCAGGGGAATCAACAAGGCCTTTGGAGCACTTGGAGACTTTCCTGACCTTCATAATCCTGTAGAAAATAAAACAAATCAAACTTCCCCCCCCCCCCCGCTGTGTGGCAAATAGGACTGAGATAGTTCTATAACCAGCCTTCTTCATTTCTCCCCCAGCCACCCCCCAAAAAAAGTTCTGTGAAGAGAACCTGGAATTTACCACATCATACCCTGCCATGCAAATAAGAACATAAGAGCTCTGTTCAGTTCAGTTCAGCATTCTAGTTCAGCAGGGAAGTAATAGAGACAGAGAGATGAAAGGATGGTAAAGAATCCATCATTTGTTGCCTGGAAACTGCCCTGCACTAAAAAAAATGTATGGACAACAGTATTGCAGGATTCAATCTGGGTCGATCTTGAGGACCTTTATCTTCCAAGCTTTCAGACTCGTGCTGGAGCCCAACTTCATGAAACTTCTCTCTAGCAGAGAAGTTCCCTGAAGTTCGGCTCCAGCATGAGTCCAAAAGCTCAGAAGACCCACCCAGATTGGATTCTGCAACTTTATCCTGGGACACATATATTCACCTTTATTTGTGGGACAACAATATTGCCTAGCCTTTCTACAGAGATGCAGCAAAGCTTGGTCATTGGGTGAGCACAATTGTTGCCAGATCCAAGTTGGAGGGAAAGCAGATAAAAGCAGCTATCTAGATCAACCCAATATGAAGACAGTATGAAATAACATGATTGAATTAGGACAGCAGAATGCAAAAGAAGTCACTATTTAAGATTGTGTCCCAGTGCACAAGTGATTTGCATATATGTACTTCTTTTCTTATGACTTTTTATTCATGAAGCATAGCATCTAAGAGTTGGAATTTCCAGTAGCAACAAAAGGAATAAAGATAAGAAAGGCTTTCTCCTATAGTTTGCCTTCAATCTTCAGTTCTCTAATGAGTTATATTAGATTTATTAATAAATAAACAGACCTGGATTTACACCAATCATACCAGAGTTTCTGTAGATACATGTTTATGGATAAATACATAAAGATAAGATGAAAGGCAAATTCATGTTTCATATTTTTTCACTGTACTTTCCCTTACTGTATTAACAAGTGAACACTTTAAAAGATAAAATAAAAAGGTGCAGAAGACAGCATCTGTTTTCATTTCAGTTTCCTGCTAGCGAGGTGTGGTTGGGGAAAGTGTCCAAAATGGTACTTATTTTGTTTTAGTAATGCCTGCGATCAGAAGAAAATAATTTTCAACAATCCAGATCTGCATCCATATATTTTGGTACTATATATATTTATTCCTATGGTTATTAAAAAGCCTTCTCCTCTTCTTCTTTTTCCTAATTTTTTGCTATGAGTGTTTTTTTATGTCCTACATTATCACTGTTACTGACTGTAACCAATCATCTAGCACCTACTACTGCTGATATTGCTACTAATAGTAAGCAGTCCATTAGTATCTACAATTTTGCTGGGTAGTTAAAGGAGAATGGTCATGAAATGACTAAAGTTACCAACTTGGAAGCTATATTGATAGCTTTAGAGATAATGGCCATGCTAAACTTCCCTTCTAAATTCAGAAGCAGCAGAAATAGTATTAGTGGCCTCATGTTTTGGTAGAAGCTTCCCAGATATGCCTACTTGGGAATCAAAATGTTAAACTAGAATGGACTTTTAATCTCATCAAGGAGCGTTTTTCTTATGTCTGCTTGTATGAATTAGAAGTGAGCATGCATCAACAGCAAGCAAGCTCTCACAACTGCGTTAGATCATAATGACCTAAGGAGCAATAATCATTTGCACACCTTACATGTATGATACAGGGTAATACCTAACTTCTGATGATAATCAAGCCCAAAATTTTGCTCATAAATCATTGCAGGCATTAGTCAAATCATCACATGACCAGACTCAGTTTGTTAGTTTGTTTGTTTGTTTAATGATGGTCATTAAGCAAGTCATCATGGTCATTAAGTAAATCACATGGTTGTAAAGCTGAATCCAGCTTATCCAATGGCTGCTTTTTGTTGGAAATCAGCAAACAACACTTCCAAATATGGTCGTGTGATTGTGGGATGTTGCAACCAGTCATAAAGACATGACAAATGCCAAGCATTTAAAATGCAACCATGGGACCAGGGTAGTGGTAGTGGTGTGTCGTAGTCATATTTTTAAGGATAGGTCATAACTTTGAACAGTCATTAAGTGACCATTCACAAGTTTAGGACTATCTATAGTGTAAATTTGATTAACACAGTTCCTGGAAGGCACTGAAAACTCTCAAACATTGAGGGAGGAGGAGGAGCAGTAGGAGTAAAGATCTGTTTTTGCTAAGAATATAAAAAGATAAAAATCGTTCTACTTTATTGTTCCGGCTTTTATTGTGGAAAGTGCTCAAAATTACTGGAGGGAGGAGGTCAGAATTTTAAAAATGTACATTTGTAAATTAAAAGCTGCATCTTCCCACAGTTTTTGCTCCAGAATGACAGGACAATGGAAGATGGACTTAGATGAATGTTATTTTATTCACCTAAAGTGTTATTTTATTATGGGTTTTAGGGGGGGGAGGTTTGTAAATAAATAAAAAGAAGACTTAGAAACTCAGCCAGTGGAGAAATAAGTCAGGTCCAAACAAATACATGATATTAAAGAATCTAAAGAAGTATCTCTTTCTCTGACAGATCTGGCAACAGCTCAGAATAAAACTGCATGTCTTTTCCAGATGTGACTAAGAAATAAATCAAGAAGGAAGGAGGCAAGTAAATAAAGACCACCGACTTACCATTCCAGGAAAATCTAAAGAAAGTTTGCTGAGTTCTCCGCAGTTCCAGCTATGCCATAAGATTTTGTTCAATGCTTCAATAGAAGAGGTGAGTTTCAGCAAAGAGATTTGGGACAATGCCCTTGCTGCACACAGGAAATCAAGCTAAAGAATAGAATTTCAAGAAGTCTTTGACAAGGACCAATTTGTCACCAGAAGCCAAGCCTTCTAATCATTCATTGAAGCTGCCAAATAGGTAGCATCAAAGGTCAGATGGGATAAAGTGAAAGGTCTTTAAGAAATGTACTTAGTACTGACACAAAGAATTGGGAAGCTAAGAGTTAACCTTTATGCCTAAAACATGTTTAACCTTTATTTCAGTCCAGTTAACTACTTAATTGTTTTCCTGCCACCCATCCTTTCTTCTTGGGTGAACAATCAAAGCTGACCTTTGGTTAACTCTTGTCTATATCCTGATGCCAGATAGGCTATAATGTCACTTTTACAAGGTAGACTTTTTAAAGTCCACAAAAGTCACTATTAGATACTAAAAGTGGCAGGCAGTATGTAGAAGGATAGATCTGTTATGTATTGTATATAGTGTATATAGTTGTCAGTTAAAGTTCTCATTCTGATCCTCTGTTGGAGCGGGAAAATACTCTCTCCTGATTGGTTGTTTGGCTGATCAGTTTCCTATAAAAGGAGCTCTGTTAGCCAGGGAGTTCAGTTGCCTCACAGTATTGTATAAAGAGCTGTTAGAAATCACTCTGGCCTCAACCCCATTCTTTGTCCAGAACTCAACACTGCCAACAAAGGTGGGATCGAATGGAAACTGAGGCTGCAAAGAGCTGACTTACTCAGAGCTGAATCACTGGAGCTGATCCACAGTTGTTGCCACTTCATTGACCACAGACACCTCAACCCAGATTGCCTGGGGGTTCACACTGGTCTCTTGAAAAATGGCTGCACTACTGCCTTTTGCTCCATACAACCCAGCCTCTGAGACATGGGACTCCTGTCTTGCTCGTTTTGACTGCTTCCTTGAAGCCAATGACTTTGCTGAAATCACTGACAACAGGAAATGGGCACTTTTCCTAAACTTCTGTGGCCCAGAGATCTTTGAGATGGCCAGGGCTCTCCTCGTTCCACTGGCCATTCAGTCTGTGCCATGGGACATGCTGCAGAGCAAGCTACAGACTCAATATGCCTCCAAACCTTCACAAATCGCACATCGGCATGCATTCCATCATCGGAATCAGGCTTTAGGCAGATCCATCAACAAATATGTTGCCACCCTTTGAGATACAACCCTGTATTGTGAGTTCAGGGACTTAGAAGATGCTCTCTTGGATAGAGTGGTCTGTGGTGAGAAGGATGTCAAGCTACAGCGGTGCCTCCTTGTAAGAACAGACCTCATCCTGCAGATGGCACTCAACGAGGCACAAGCAGCCGAGATGTCCAATCAGTCAATGGCTGAGATTCAAAAATCAAACAGCCCACCAGCATCATGGAAACCAGTCACTGTGAACTATGAAGATGCTAACCATAGTGAAACAGCAGATGTCTATTGCCTCAAATCCTTCAAGGGGGGAATGTGGCCACTAAGAGGCAATCAGCATGTGTTGGTTGTGGTGGCAATCACCCATGAATGGCATGCAAGTTCAAGAATGCCATCTGCCAAAGTTGTGGAAAGAAAGGATATTTGGCTAGGATCTGTTGCGCAAACCAACTGACAGCTACCACTGTGAGCCCAGAAACTTGCCCCAAAAGAATACAGAAAAGACAAGAGAGTCATGGAGAGAACTGCCTCACCGTCTCCAGAGGCACCTGCAAGGCAGAAGCAGTCATCAGTCAA
>JANHFL010001506.1:201586-213107 GCA_032468155.1 Oxyrhabdium leporinum | reverse complement strand
TTATTAGATTTATATACCGCCCCATTCCAAGGACTCGGGGCGGTTTACACTTAAAAGTCTTTTAAAACCGTTTTAAAGTGTTGCTCAGCCTTTGACAGAATTGAAAGTGGGGTAATTACTAAGAGGTTACAAACTCATCTCTATCTGATTACCTTGTACAGCAGCCACGAAAGGTTTACATAACCTACCGTCTCTATAACCTTCTAATCCCTGTAGTCAAGCCAAATAATTATTCTTGGATGTCCCAGTTCATAATAATCGCTCTTAAAAAACATTTATCTAAGCTGCTTGGGCTAGTGCTATCCTAGAATAAAGAACAGAATAGAATAGAATAAAAACTTTATTGTCACTTTAAATGTACGCTAATCGACATACATTAAAATGAAATTTCATTGCATTCAGCTCTCAAAAGATAACCATTATGCATATACCCACATGCCCTCACACATGACAAAGAGAAACATCACAGTCTAGTTTGAATGTATACATACACATGGTGAAAAACAACACAGATGGCATAAGGAACAAAGCAAGAAATCATTGGAAAATATCCCTGAATGCATCTAATTTTAAGGGTACTTGAGGCTCTCTGAGCTTCTTTGTTTTCTTGCAGACGTTTCATTACCCAAACTAGGTAACATCATCAGTAACACTACAGTACTCTTGAACTGACCGTTATAAAAACACCTTGCCTGTGTTACTGATAATGTTACCTAGTTTGGGTAATGAAACATCTGCAAGAAAACAAAGAAGCTCAGAGAGTACCAAGGACCCCTCATTTCAGCCCTGAGCTACAAATATCCTCATTTATGGGCATCTAATTTTAGATTTATGTAGTGTAATCTTTTTTTCAGGCTGGCCTGGATGGCCTTTCTACACTTTTTTAAGGAAATTATATTTGAACACACATAGCAAAGACATGGCAGACTGGACCCTTTGGCTCTCTTACACAAGACTTTTACAATCCTTCTGTGAATTCCGTCTTGTTGATTCCATGTTCCTGTGCCATTCATGGATGGACACAATCTTCTCTCTTTTGGAGAGAAATGTCCCCCTTCACTCCGGAGGAAGAGATGCAAACATCCTTCTCTTCAGAGCTAATTGTAAAATTGTAGCTAATCTGAAAAAGAAGGAAAAGTGGTGTCAGGACTGCCATCCTGCTACCTCATGCATTGCCTGCTGTCAGCCTGCCATACTCAACAGGGGGTGGGGAATGGTGGGATGGGATAAAGGAGGGTTAGCATGAGAGAAAATAAAATTATGCACCATGTCATCCCGTAAGTTCCAAGGTCACACTATGGAATGCAGAACCATCCAGCCTGCGAAGACAGGGACTAATACCAAAACAATTTATTAACTCGTTGATAAACAGGGGGGAAGTTTGGAAAAAGGGAAAAGTTAACCATATGCTTTGTGTGTGAAAATCCCAGATCCGGCTTTGCTTCTTCTGTAACCACTTGGATTAGTAAAGCGTACTTTTGCTAACAATGGATCCGAGAGTCTTTCTTTCCTAACTGATAAATTTGGGATGGTTGACAACTGGTACTTTATCTGAGACCCATAAAAGCCAAAATGAAGGATACCAATTCTGTCTCAGAAAGACCTCTGACCGAAAGCTATACAATTAAAATTTATCTTCCCAGCAAAGACTCTTTCCTGGATGGAAATAATTTTCATAGATATTGTAACCCAGTGTAATGTTGGGCAAGAAGCGAGAATTGTGGTTGATGTCCTGGATAGCAAAAATGAAGGATAGCATTTTCCAATATTGTGTCAATTGTACCCTGGAATAATAATGTATTAAATATACAATAATCTATTAAAATATTTTATTGAATCTCTTTTTACAAAAATACAAGAATTACAAGAATTATTCTGAATGGGTTAAAGCTCCTGAAAAAAAATGTAATATATATAAAAAACTATCACCAAATTTAATAAAATCTGATTGTATTTCAAAGCAATAACTATGTGTCTGACAGAATTTGGTGACATATTTGCATGGATTGGTTTATCTTTCCTAAGAAGGCTAAGAGATCTAACCAGATATCTCACATATTTTAATGAAACTCAGGGATTTTTTTCAATTTATATTTCTTTTTAAGATATTCAGTGCTACTTAAGTCTGAAGAAATCTACAAGAAGGACAAGAAGCAATGGGTTGGAAACTAATGAAGGGGAGAAGCAACCTAGAAGTAAGGAGAAATTTCCTGTCAGTTAGAACAATTAATCAGTGGAACAACTTGCCTCAGGAAATTGTAAATGCTCCAACACTGGAAGTTTTTAAGAAGAGATTGGATAACCATTTGTCTGAAATGCTATAGAGTTTCCTGCCTAAGCAGGGGGGTTGGACTAGAAGACCTCCAAGGTACCTTCCAACTATTCTATTCTATTCTATTCTATTCTATTCTATTCTATTCTATTCTATTCTATTCTGGAGAATATAGCAATCAATTAGCAAAAACTGTTTGGATCAAGGATTGAGCAAGATCTCTCTGTTTGTTTTCCATTGCACATCAACCATCAGCATAACTAAAGCTGATTTGCTTCTCAAACCATGCCTAAATGCTAACAGAAAATAGTTTAGATATAGTATTGACCAAGAATATTTATAGTTACACAGTGACAGTATACCATAAAAAATGGTGCAATTCCCTATGAAGTCAGAGGAATTCAGTCCATTCAGATGGATTGCTGAGAACAGTATGAATTAATAATTCAGGAAAATTCAGACAAAAAAAAAAGACAAAACCGTAACTGGAAATAGGATTGAACAATTAAGATCTATGCTAACAAGAACTTTACATAGCAACTGTGAGACAATAGATCCATGTGATACTGTGACAGAAAAAGGAAAGGGAGGTTTTAACTAGATACCAGTGTTTGAAATCATTTTATCTGGAAAAATTAATTATAGCAAAGCATATAATCTGTCATAGTTGTTAATCATTGTTTTGGTTTATATATTTATTTGTTTAGATGTTTTATCTAGTGATGTGTGGCCACTATAAAGAAATTAATTTGCACTGAAAAAGTGCAGTAACTTATATTAGAAATGGAGATTGCATTATGATAACATCTGAACCTTACTCCATCCCCCGATTCTGCTTAGCTGTATAGGTGAACTGTGCCACATTTATAACTAGGCCACCTTATTAAAAAAAAGAAAATCTGTCTTAACATGATGTATGAATCCCATCAACATGAAGATACCAAACACAAAAAGACAGAGGAGGAACTGCTATAGTTAGGGACAGAATTAACCTTTATAACTGAAGCTAGCAACCACAGATGGAATCCACTGTGAAAGCAGCTGTTACTAGTATCACAAAGCTCACACTACACTTCATAATTAACTGTGTGTTAGGTTTTGGTACATGATCATTTGTAATATAGATTTTCAGTTGTTTGCTGATATGCTGCATTACAGTGCTGCTGAATTATGAATTATATGGTCATTGAAATTCCATCTTCTAATTAGATGCTTTCAATATCTTTAATTCATTTCAGAGTGGGTGCCAATTTTCTCTTTCCTCTTACAGAGCAATAGTCGCACTCAAACTCAAAAAGTTTGTTGATTGCCAGTCTGAAGAGGCAAAACTGACTTAAATGAGATAGGGCTCTTAATCAACAGTAAAGCTTCAGAACTAACTCTGATAAGGAATCCCCCAAAATTAGGATACCAAAGGTATATCACACCTTGGTTTGTCTGCATTAATTGTATCATTACAGTTAATGGCTTGGGGATTTTTTTCTCTCTCTCTTTTTCTTTTTTAGTTTCTGTCAACTGCCCTGAAAACAGGAAATTTGTTCTGCTTATTCCATTTTTTCCCCTGCTCCATTTTTATTCCCTTTATTTCTGAAGTTCCATCCAAATACGGGTGTTCGGGTGCTTACAGATGGAAATTCCAGCTGGTATTCCAAGTCTTTGGACAACTTAGGTTCCTCCCTGTAGAAGTAGTCCTTGACTTACAACCACAATTGAGCCCAAACTTTCTGTTGCTGAGATGGTTGTTAAGTGAGTTTTCCTCCTTTTCCAACCTTTTTTTTGCCACAGTTGTTAAGTGAATCACTGTGGTTGTTAAGTTAGTAACATGGTTGTTAAGAAAATCTAGCCTCCTCATTGACTTTGCTTGTTAGAAGGTCACAAAAGGTGATCACAAGAGCCTGGGATACTGTAACCATCATAAATGTGATCTAGTTGCTAAGCATGTGAATTTTGATCATGTGGTCATGGGGATGCTGCAATGGTTGTAAGCATGAAAAACTTTTTTCAGTGCCATTGTAACGCTGAATGGTCACTAAATGAATGATTGTAAGTTGAGGACTACCTGTAATTGTCATATGTTGCTAGGCTCCAAATAAGTCATAGTCTCTGCCTTATACATTTCCAAGCTAGATAAAAATAAATTTGCTTTATTTAATTCATGGTTTGACATTAGGAAGATCTGTTGGGAAGGACCATTTTGTAGAATCTTTGGGGTTGAGCTCTAGACCACAAAGCAGAAAGTATGTGATAATTTAACAGTAATCTTCTTTCCTTTTCTTCAGTTCAAGTATATTTTATTAGTTTATCAAAATATACAAAGAAAAATCTTTCAACTGAAATGTAGCTAGAGCAGCATTACAGCCAGTGCCACTAACAAATGCTTCTACAGTATAGTACTCAGTGAAGATTTTCCAATAGCAATATTATTTATCACTAGCAACATGAGGCCATTCATAGTCATGGCTGGACTTGATCCTGAGAGAGATCTGACATATTTAAGAAATAACCCAGCCTTCTCACGAAATGGACTTTCAAGGTCATCTGGTGCAAAATTCTCCTCATGTTTATTTGTTAAATTTCTGTCACACCTTCCCTCCAGGAGTTTAGGGAAGCTTACAAGGAGATCTTTTATTTTTTTTTAATTTTATCCACATAACAATGATTTTGTGAGAGGTTGGGTGGCACATAAATCTAATAAATAAGATAACAAGTAACTGATCCAAAATCTTGTGATGAATTTCTGTGGCTGAACTCATGTTTCCCTAGGCTCAGTTTAAGATTTATATCATCCTTCATGGGCTCTGTATAGTATATGTATTATTTTTATATAATATAGTGACCCAGAAGATATAGTAATTACAAAACTGTACTATATCTTAGGTGTCTAGACATATTCCAGTGTGTTGATATGCTGCTTGAAACAGACACAGAACTGCAACCTTTCATAGAGAAAGGAAGTCTTGGTTAATGCAGCATAAGAGTGCATCAGCTTGTAAGAGCTACAGAGCGATTTATGTTTAGTTGATGCTAAACTAAGATGCTGAGATTCTTTACACATGTTCTGTTGCTAAAAAAGATCTCATTTATTTGGCCTGTGCCAAATTATTATTATATTTGTATATGTTTCCAGGAGCAGGCAGGAAAGGTAAAAGGAGTCTCCACTGATTTTACTCTGCTAGTTGTTGCCAATTATAGGGAGTGCTGGTTTCCATTTCAAGGCTGTTGAGCCAGCATTGTCCAAAGACATTTCCACAGTTATGTGGCCAACATGACATCACAGAGTACTGCTACCTTCTCACTGAAGTGGTACCTATTTAACTATTTGCATTGATATGCTTTCGAACTGCTAGGTTGGAAGGAGCTTGGGAGCTTACCCTGTCACATGTGCTCAGGGTCTCAAACCTTTCCAGCTTCAAGCCCAGCATCTTAACTGCTGAGCCATGTGCCACCCACCCCAAAGGAAGAGAAAAGGCACTTTATTTAAATAAAATCATTAATATTTATTTATTGTGGCATATGAATTTCTTGGCTTGGCTATCAGATCTGGGCTGTTAACAACCAGATTATCACTAGGTCTATATCTATATCTATATCTATATCTATCAATCTATCAATCTATCTATAATTCCTCGCATCTAATGGTCATCAAGATATTTGCAGTCCAGACCCAGTAGCTATATCCTAGTAGGATCATTACAGAGAAACATGCACAGCATTACTGAGATTAGAGGACAGCTCCACATATTGGAAGCTGTCACAGTACGCACAGTGTGACTATGTGAGACAACTCAGGAGCAAATACAGTAAACAGAGGTTTGTATTTAAATAGTGGTTTTATCTACAAATAATATATACATACACTGTACTTTAGTAAGACCTCAAACAAACAGCAATCAGCAATTACAGTACAGAAGCACACAAGGAGAGAGAGAGATGCCCCAACAGGCCTCTTCTTATTACAGGCTCTTAAAGTGATATCAGCCCAAAAACCTTGCTGACTCATTCCTAGCATCACATCATCGTAGCAGCTGGTCAGCTCTTAAATCATTACCCTGACAGAAGCAAATAAAAAAGAATAACTGTATGCATGGGATGTGGGTTCATTGGTAGCACAGTTCTTGTGGAAGTCCAAGAGACACTCATGATGGATCTCATATATCAACAGCAGTGAATGCCAAAACAGAGCAACTACGTTCATGTCTGTCACTACCAATAGATGAAAAAAAAAATCATCTTTTCAACACACCCTGCTTAAAGTCTTTGTTAGTGACTGCCTGCTGAATTACAATTTTATCAACTGCTATGTGGGCTCTTTAAACCAAGAGTACAGGTTTTCCTTGCAATGTAGTTAGTCCCCAAACAACAGAAAGTCATACCCTGTACTTTAGGTTAGTTGCATATTGAAGCATCTATTAATCTTGGCATGCATTCAAATATGTTTTGGGTCTGCAACTTCAGTTAACCTTGACTAAAAGCAGTGCATGGTGAAGGTGTGAGTAAATTGACACTGCATTTGCTTGCTACAGATTTTTCTATTACAAACATTTATATATTGATTTATCACTAGAGTCTAAGTGGAATCACAGATTGTAGATGAGGCTAACCTGTGAACATAGCTATAGTGTTTACCTTCAGGACAACATGATAAAGAGTCATAGACAAGGGAGATGGTAACGATGGGGGGGGGGAAGGAGGAATTTAATGGAGGAAAAATCCCTTTTCTTTCTCTGTTCTCGCTAGAATTCTCACTGCAAGTTGCTCCAGCTTTTCAGATTTTTCCAATTTCAAAAAATTCCAGGTTTATTAAGAAATATAAACACTTCAACATTTCCTATTATCCCATATAATGCTCTTGGTAGGGTTATTCATAGAATGGCAAATAGGAAATGGATTGATACTACATTATGAAGGGGATTGGAGAGCCAGTTCGGTGTGGTGGTTAAGGTACCAAGCTAGAAACTGGGAGGCTGTGAGTCCCAGTCCCGCTTTAAGAGCAAAGCCAGCTGGATGATCTTGGGCCAGTCATTCTCAACTATGGTAGGAAGAGGGAAGGGCAAATTGACTCTGGAATCATGTCAAGAAAATTGCATATACTTGTCCAGGCAATTGCCAGGAAACAAAACTGATGGAAAAAAAAACCCCCAAGAAGAAATAAAAACATTTGAAGGATTGAGATCTAATGATTGCTGATAAATTAGTTTCACAAAGTTGAAGTGAATTACTTCATCCTTACCAATAAAATTTTGATTTGCATGTATGCTTATACACAATACATTAATTATTCTCATCTAAATAACATTTTGCATTATTTAGGAAAATTAGCAACACTAGAAGATCAGAAAATAGAAGAGTCATGCTGCTTTTTTCAGAAATATCAAAGATAGTTACTGAAATTGTTGTACTACTAAGACAGTACAGAAATGGCCAGAGATCACTTAATTACTCTATTTCTCTCTTTTTTAACACATAATTTATTCCAATATAATAAGTCTGTGATGCTATAATAGTTAGGACAGAAAGGACAGTTGTAAACTTTTATATTAGGATTCCATAAAATAAAAGCAGACAAGGCTGTTTTCACTGGAGAGACATGAACATGTTAATTGCTTTGTTTTGAATTTTACAAGACTGTTCTGCCAACAGAATGAAAAATAGAGAAGAAATATGAATTTATTTAGATTTCATCAGAATTTCATCTACATATTTGAATTTATTTAATTGCCTTTTTTTTACCTCAGGAATGTTTTAGTTGTTTAAAGTAGTTTATCTTTAAAATGTTTTGCATGCTTAAAATATTGTAATATTTTCTTTTGATTACCAAATAGAAACCAGCCACTTAGACTATGAATTGGTCCCATAATACGCATAAAACTTCAAACATGTTTCTCTGTGAAGACAGGTGAATATAACATAGATCAGCCATTTCCAAAAAGGCAGCAGGGGAAAATTTATGTTAACAATGAAAAAATTGTTCATTAATTAACAAAAAAAATATCCTTTTAATTTATTTTGCCTACAATTCTTTTCTGGTATTTAGTAATAGACTATAGGAGGTAGCCATAAAGTTCCATGGGTGTCTGGAGACAATTTAAAATGAGAAACATTGTTGTGATGACCCGGCACAAAGTCAATACAGCCAGAGAATAGGTATGAGTCCCTTTATTTGCTCTAACTTTGCCCCAACGTCCCGGTTACTCTCTGGCCTGGAGAAAAGCTCTCCCACGAACCTGCAGCCTCTGACTGCAGATACTCCAGTTCAAACGCTGTAAGCAGAATGACTACAATCAATCACTCCAGCAGAGCAAGATAATGAGTCCAATAAGGGAAGAATCACGACAATAATTCCAGCAAGGCAAGATAAGCATACAGAAGCACGGCAATAACTCAAACAGTCAGGAGGAATGCAAGGAATGCAGGCTACAATTCTCAATGCTACATGAATTCAGTGTTTGTTCCTGACAACAGCCCCTCCCAACTGCCTCTCCTTTAAACTTCATCCACAGGTATGCCTTGTGAAGGGAATCGGGGCCCTTTCCTTCCTTGTAACCCACATTGCTCTCTTCTGCCTTCTTCCCTGCATGCCCTAGGATGAGGAGGGGGTGGGCCTTGGTCTTCATCTGAACCCCCTCTCCCTTGTTCCACCTCTCCCCTGCTGTGCATAGCTTGACTTTGCCCTTCCCCAGCTTCCTCCACAGCCAACAGAGTCACTCTCCTGCTCTCTGTCAGCTGTTCATCTTCCCCCTCAGATTCAGACTCCAATGGGGGCATGACAATTATTTAGTTTATATTTAGGAATACAGCCTGAAATTATGAAATTATTCTGTTCTTTGAATCTTCTCAGTTCATTTTTTAAAACCACCATCACCTCAGCACCAGCATTTTCCCTCATATGCAACTTTTTGTTCATTCATATGTAGTTTCCAGAAGCATTTTTTTTGGCTTAGAGTCTTTTCAGTTAATTAAAGTTATTTTTTTATAATTTTATTATGTTTGGCCCCCTTAGCCATTCTGAATTATTTTCTAGAGTCTTCATGGTTTTTGCAATCCTTTCCAGTTTGCTAACAATGTCTTTAAAGTGTTTGCCCAGAAATGAACATATTGTTTTGACTGCATCGTACAAAAATATAATGTTTGAGATTATACTACTTAACTTCACAGATGCTAAATAAGAAAATTAAAATGTCACAATACAATATATTTTGTAGCACATAAATAATTATGTTTCTAGTATTGGTAATAGCATTTTTGAATTCTGATCTTATATTCCTACTTCAGTTCTTCATGCTATAATAATATTCTAATACCATCAAACAGCAACATCTACTTATTCCAGGTTCTTGGAAGGGACTTGATAGATGAATAAAAATACCAAATCCAGTCTAAACATTTGGTTGACTGTGTGACCAACCATAAAACAACAACAACAACAATAATAATGGTATAAATACTATAATATTTATATATTATATAAATAATAAATCCTCTAAAAATCAAAGTTGAAAGATTATGTCATAAATTGGGCAGGTGGATTCAGTCGTTATGGGGATACCATGTCAAAAAATCTTGGATGAGATTTAGAAATCTGTTCATTGACAAAATTTCAATCTGTCAATTGCAAAAGGCTATAATGCTTGGATCTTGATATATACTATGTCAATACATTATAACATCCTAGGTTCTTGAGAATAATTCAGTGCTTATGAAGGCCAACACCAGCTAAAGAACTCCCATTATGATTTCACATTCTTATGCATATAATAATAATATGCAAATGAGTCAGAGAGTTGAAGAAGAAAAAAGACAATTTGAAGAATATCTGAAGGACAGTGAAGAAGATACACTGAAGCTACGGTAGTACACTGTGAAGATTACTCAATAGCAAAGACCAAATGAAGAATAGAAAATCATGATTATGATCATGATTTATTACTTGTTGCTTTTTATGTACGCTGAGAACTTATACACCAGAGACAAATTCTTTGTATGTCCAAGCACACTTGGTCAATAAAAAGTTCTATTTTCTGAGAGAGAGACAGAGACAGACAGACAGACATGTGATAAGGCAAAGTATTACATGGCCAGTACACAAAACAATTAGCAAGCAGATAGCAACAAGACCAGCAATGGCTAACAACAGGAACATTTGAGAAAGAGAAAGGTCTGAGTCTGACTGCACAAGGCAAAGCCTTAAGAGACAAACATACATAAAACCAGAACTGAGAAGACAACAACAGACATCAAAGGCCATGCATGGAAAGAAGTTGAAGTGGATCACCTAGTAGCTCCTGCAAGATCACACAAGCTGACTACAAACAACAGCATGGTAATGTAGCAACAATGGACTTGATTGCTGGATAAAAATGCCAAGTCAGTCTAAACACCCGGCTGACTGTGTGACCAACCATAATAATAATGCTATGGCGTACGAAATCAATAAAACATTTTAGTAGTTTTATTGCCTAAGATAAATGTATCAGTTGATTTATGTTTTAAATTTACTTTTGTGATGGTTTTATATGTTTGTTCTTGAAGCAGAAACTTTCTTTGCTTAAGAATCTAGTTATTACACGATATTTGTTCTGGTTGTTTATTCATGTCTGTGTTAAAAGATAGATTTCTACCAATTGGCATAAAGGTCTGAGCAGCTGCTTCAAGCTACATGAAAACATTCTGTCTGACCTTCTTGTGGAGATTATTTCACTTGTTTAACTTTACTAATAGTGAGAGGGAGAAAGTATTTCATGTTATAGGGAAATGGTTCTATTTTTTTCTATTATTTCTGGACTGAATTTAAAAAGTTTGGCAAACTACCTTTACTTGTAGTGTAAGATAATTAGGGGACTGGAGGCTAAAACATGGGAAGAATGGTTGCAGATATAGGATATGTCTAACCTAATGAAAAAAAGCGCTAGGGGTGACATAATAGCAGTGCTCCAATATCTAAGGGGCTGCCACAAAGAAGACGCGGCCAAGCTATTCTCCAAAGCACCTGAAGTCAGGACAAGAAGCAATGGATGGAAACTAATCAAGAAAAGTACTATCCTAGAATTTAGGAGAAATTTCCTGACAGTTAGAACAATTAATCAGTGGAACAACATACCTCCAGAAGTTGTGGCTGCTCCAACACCGGAAACTTTAAAGAAGAGATTTGACAACCAGAGGTGAAATCTAGCCGGTTCGCACCGGTTCAGGCGAACCGGTAGGGAAAATTTTGATTGGTTCGGAGAACTGGCAAATATCACCTCTGGCTGG
>JANHFL010001506.1:167378-181192 GCA_032468155.1 Oxyrhabdium leporinum | reverse complement strand
CCCCCCCCCCCCCCCCCCCCCCCCCCCCCCCCCCCCCCCCCCCCCCCCCCCCCCCCCCCCCCCCCCCCCCAAAGAGATAAAAGAATTCTTAATTACAGCAGGGCAGATGGCAAAGCCAATTCCTTTGCGCTGATCTTGAAGTGCTAAACAGGATCGGTAGCAGAGCGCCCTTACGTTTCCTAGATCGTGTCGGACCCATTCAGGCACGCAAGCCTTGCTAAGGGGTCGAAGCCTTCCCGGGCGCTAGAACCAGCTTGCGGTTGACTCTTTGCCTGCCCAGCCTCCCCCCACCTTCCATCCCTTCCCCCCCCCCCCGAGAGCAGAGCATACCCCCCTCGGCTTCTCCCTGCGCAGCCCCGGTCTTTGCAAAGCCAAGGCCTCGGGAGCCGGAGGGGAGCTCCGGCGGCCCGACGTTTCTCTTTTAAATTTGGCGACAGGCGAGGCGCACCTTCCCGCGGCTAGCACGTGACGCCCGCGGAGGCGCGGGGAGGCGGGCCAAGGGACCCGGGGAGGCAGGCGGGCGGGCGGGCGGCGGCGGCAGCGGCAGCATCGGCGGCGGCAGCAGCAGCAGCAGCAGGGCCGGAGGAGGGAAGAAAGGGAGGCAGCGCCGGGCAGAGAAGGAGGGCAGCGGACGGAGGCGTCGCCTTTAAATGCTCTCAGCCGGGCGGCGGCGCGAAGGCAGCGCTCGTGGAGCCTCCGGGCAAAGGGAAGAAACCAAACCTAAAAAAAGAAGAAGAAGAAGAAAGCGCTCCGATGCGTCCTGGACCATGAACAGCCCAGCCGGCTCCGTCGCCCTTCGGGCTTCCCTTGCAGCTCCGCCGTCTCTCTGAAGCGCCCCTCCGGCTGATGCTTCCTCTCCCGCCAGTATGTCCCGGCGAAAGATCTCCTCGGAATCCTTCAGCTCGCTCGGTTCGGACTACCTGGAGACCAGCCCGGAGGAAGAAGGCGAGTGCCCCGTGGCCAGGCTTCTCTGGAACGGCAGCCGGAGCCCCGCTGCTCAGTCCGGGGCCACCACTCCGGTCGCTACCGTTCCCCCGCCGCCGGAGGCTGCGGCGGCTGCGGCGGCTCTCCCTGGCCCGGTCCCCGCGGGTTCCCGGAGGGCTCCTCGCAGAAGGCGGGTCAACCTCGACTCCCTGGGCGAGAGTATCAGCCGCCTCGCCGCCCCCACGGTAAATGCGCTTTTTTTTCCCTTCCCCCCCCTCGCACTCCCCGGGGCCGCCGCGATCGCTAGTGCGGGCAAGCCAGGTGGGCAGGTAGACAGGCAGGTAGGCGAGCCGGGTTGGCGGGATGCGTACCAGCCCATCGGGAAGAGGAGGCTGACCAGGAGGAAAGGCGGGACGGACCTCTCCACCCGGCGTGCATGTTTTGGCGTTGGGAAGGTGGACACGCGGGTCCGGAAGAAGCCCCTGGCACAGGCAGAAGCATCCAACCCGGGCTCGCTGCGGAAGAGGAGCGCTCGACCCGCCGTAGAGATCCCGGAGCACCCCGCCCACCCTCTTCGCCCACTCTTTTCCACGGTGCGGGCTTTCGAAGCGCGGCCACAGGTTGTCCGTCGCGCAGGTGTCCCCTTACTCGTTCCCTTCGCCACCCGTGCGCCGCTGCTGACTCTCCCGCATGAGTTGAAGGATCTTCCTCTGGTTCCAGATGTTTGGGCATTGCTCTTTCTACAGATTTCCCACCAAAGTGGTCGGAAACATCAGGAATTCCCAGACCCTTCGAAGTGGCTCCGTTCAGAATTTAGAATTATTTCAGAGGATTCCCTTCTCATTTTCTTTATGGAATTTTCCAAAGGCTGCCCCCCTCCTCCTTATAACTGCACACCAAGTTCCTTATTTGGGGGGGGGGAATAAATGTCACCTTTAATTGACATCTTTTAATTGGCAGCATTAAATCCCTCCAGAAGACACTGAAGGTGAGGAATGCAATGCTGCTTCTGTATTTATTCCAAAATATTCGATTCTTCTACTGCTCCCCTACCATCCCAGTGGGATGATTCTTTTGAGAAATCTCCCACTTAAGCTCTACAGAAAAAGAACAAAATGAAAAGAAAGGCTGTAAGTTCAGACAGAGTTTTTACTGAATACTTGTGGCACCGGAGTATTGCTGTTTCATAGCTTCCCCCACTCCCAAGCTTCTGTTCTGCACAGAAGCTTTCCAGAGAAATCTAGATAATGAAAAGCAGAATCCCCCTCCAGATAGGCCTTTGGTCCAGTCTACGGAGCTTTTTCCTTGGTCCTCCTTTGCTATTTGTAAGATTCCCGATGGCCTGTGAATGTTAGTCCAGCATTCCGTTCTCTGATTCTGCTGTGACACATATAATCTGACTCAGACAGTTTTGTTTATTGTTTTACCATGCTGTAGGGTTCTTATGAGAACACTGAGAGAACATGGCTTAGATGTTTACTTCCCGTGAATCATCTTCCAACAGAACACAGTCCTTCTTTTCCTCTTTCCAAAGTTTATTTTCACTTCTTGGATCACAAGGCTGTTGTTGTTTCCCACACTTCTTATCAAAGATAACTTGAGAATTTTCTCTCCCCAACTTCAGCCTTTATCTCATAATTGCTGGATCCTGCTCATTTCCCCTTTCTCTCCAATCTTGGCTGCTAATCCTTTCGTTTATTGGTACATCCCATTCCAACAGAGATCTTGGAAGTCCTCTAATTCAGCTTGATCCTTTCCAGCTGTGGAGTCTTGCACTGACTTTTACTCCTGACTAGAATTATGGGGTTTTCCCCCCATCATTAAAAAAGTCTAAAGATGGAAAAGTAATTTGTTTCCCTTTATCTTTTGGCTATTCCATATGGTTTCAGCCAAGCTGCTTTGAATTCTGAACTTGTTTGTTTCTCCTAGGTAAAGAAATAGCCAAATACAGCTTGGTTACACACTGCTATGTTTTATGTAATGCCATCAGTTTATCCTGTATTCTCTAGATATGTTCACTGGTCTCCTGAGAAAAGCCCCGTGCATAAGAAACTGCTCTTTGCTCTTTTAGTTGCCATAGATTAAACTTGTTCATTGCAACTCCTGTAATTTTGCTCAACAATATCTGATTGTTCTCATCATTTTAGTCCAGCTATTGATTATTTTTGTGGCTGCAAGACCATGTTACAAAAAGTCAGTATGATGACTTTTAGAAGATGCTGCTAGGAATCTCGTCAAGATAGCAAAGAATCATAGGAAAGGTTCTAGTTCCTAAGAGAGGCATTATCTAGAATGCAAAAAAGGAAGAATCTAAGAAATTATCATAAGAGCTTTTCAGGAAGGAGAGAAGGAAAGTCCTGATCTTAGAATCCTAAAACATGGAACTGAGAGGAGTTCCGGAATTTGGAATTAATAAATATTTATGCTCCTAACAACCAAATGCTGGAGTAAAATGCCAGCCAGTCTTTCCCCCCAAAATACTCTATTTAATTCTCCCCTCCCATCTGCTTTTAATCCTTTTTGCCAAAAGTTAGCTGATTTTCTGAGTCTGTTGAATGTGCTTTAATTCTCATTCAGTTCTTGTGGGGTTCTTCCTTGCGCTCTGTGTGTGTGTGTGTGTGTGTGTGTGCATAGAATATGTGTGTGTGTTTATATGTGTGTGTGCACATAGAATATGTGTGTGTGTGTGCACGTAGAATATGTGTGTGTGTATGTAAACTATCTATCCATCTGCCCATCCATCCATCCATCCATCCATCTATCCATCCAAGTAGAATATAAGCAGCTGGAGAAGGGCAATTCGGATCAGGGAACTGGGAAATGTTTCTGCAACATTTCTCCTAATAGGCACTATCACAAGAGCTAAAAATAAAATAGTTACAATTATATGGCACCTATACATAGTTCCAGAATCTGTTTTCAGTTATATAATTCATCCCTGGGATATGCCACTGCCTTCTTCGTAAAAGCCATTCTATCCCTATTGCAAAGAGGCAGAACAAATGATAAAGCTATGGGGATTAGCTTAATGCTGGTTGCCTGTAGTCATCTTCACACGGACCAGATTAGCCCCAGTTTAATGTCTCTCTCCACCCCATAGTTGGCATGCCCTTTTATGGTATAGCACTGAGAAATCTCCCAACTATTTACTGTAGTTGGGGAATATTCAACAGTTTCTTGGTTTGATAGGAATGTGAAACCAATCATACTAGAGCAATGGTATATATTTTGGTGCTCTGTCAATTAAAATAAAAACCTGTTTAAATAACTGCGTAGAAAGACTGGAGGACGTGGTCATCTTGGATACGGATCCATAGCGTATCTATCATCTTCCATTTTCTTTTGTGAAGCTTATTGCATAATATTTTATGACGTGTGCAATATGTTAAAGGTGAAATTAATACCCGTGAAAACTTTGAATCAAGTTCAGTTGGGGTTAAGATTTTTTTAGATTTCAATAATCTATGTAATACGATTCACGTTGATCGGTTGTGTCCAGAAGTGACTCAGATGTGACTCCCTGGCAGTGTTTGGGTTTTCACATTATTGAACAATGCATAGTCTTCTCATGAACAGCAGATCTTAGATATTTATTTTAAGAGGATCACTGACGTTTCAATCTGTTTTAGAATAGTTCATGTTGGAGGTAGTAAAATCATTAAGGTGTCCAAATTTTTAATTTTGAACATGGATAGAAGCCATTATATATGCCAACAGTAACAAGTTGGTAGCTTAATTTTCATTTCTGACTTCAGACAGAGGTATAGTAAATGAGATTATCTTTATTCCCTTCCCTTCAAATATAATGGCATTTATACTGAAGTTTATTTTTAATTTTGACTTTTCATGAAATATTTTTAGATGAGCTTCAAAAAAAACAACACCAAAAAAAACCCCTAAGCCACAAGAATATTTTCATGCAGTGAAATTTGGATAGTCTCATGTGGAGTGAGATTTGGCAAAAAGATGTTAGAAATATTTTTAATGCTAGATATGAGAAGTGTTTTTTCAGAAAAGTTGGGTGCAGAATAGATTCATTCATGCTATTTTTGCTAGAACTGAGAAATTGCTGTATAAAATGAGCTTATGTACTATGGGCCAACTTATTGCCTGTAAGTGATAGGAATCTGTGTGATTTGTCAACTGTAACCAACCTCCTGATATTTTGAAAAGATTTGTATCTGAACTTGGTTGCATTGTTAGCCTACCAAAGGAAAGGGTTCCGTTTTGCTTTTGACATTTTCATTCTATTCATGATGACAAGTTTATATTCAATGGGGTACATCAGGAATGATAAGGAGAATTACCAATGGGTTGAAGACAGAGATAATTTTCTTCATACGCCTGTTAGATAGTTCAGTATAAATAGAATTTCATTAATTTGTTCCCCTCTTTCTGCATAGGCAGACCCACAGTTGATGCTGCAATATTAGATGGAAGAATCCCAACTGACCTTTGTCATATTTTTGAAATAATTAAATTGCTTAATAAAGTAATGACATAATTTTAGTGATTTTTTGAATAGCACATTTAAAGAGATTTGAAGAAATGTATTGTATTATTCCAAGCTCTCTAGCACTTCCAGATTTAGCAATTATATTTTCACACTTTTGTGGATCATTAAGCTAATTGTAACAAGTTGATTTTAGAGATAGATGTAGATTTTCAGATTCTGGGGAATATTTATATTTTATTGGTAATCTGACAAAGCAAGCATTCCATTAATAGTTGTGGTCTCTTAGTCTTTTTCTTGTTCTACTTCTCAGATTATAAATTGATTTTTCACATTGAAACTGAAACCACAGACTCTTATAGCCTTTCTTTACAAGTTATTTCTATAAGGTATTAGCTATTGCAGCTCTCTGTCACTAGAAAGATTTTTTGCTATAGTTTTTCATTACATTTAATAACAAATATTTTTTTTCATTCTTTCATCTCTTAACATTGCTTTATATGCTTAATGTGGTTGCAAATGCATAAAATAAGCCATTTTTAGTATTATTTGCCACCCAATATTAAAATATAAAGGGTCAAGATGCAGGTTGTGGTCCTGCTTTAAAGTGTAGCCTAGGTTTCCTTTTTTGGAAAATTGTGGTTTGTAGCGAAGAAACAGTGGCTAATTTTGACTGTGTGAAATGATGGAGAAATAAGAGAAAGAAAATTCAACTTGAGTTTGTTCATGGCTTGATGCTATGTAGAAATTGGGCTAACAGATTTGCCACAGTGGTATGATTTGAACTGAGCTGCTCTTAGTAATTCAATTATTTAGTCAGTACGTAATTTCTGTTGTCATAGGTAATATGAAATCCTGGCTGATTTATGCTATGAACTGAAACTTTCCCTTTGGGTTTACAAGCTCAACTCAGTGGAAATAACTTGTAAATGAATGTACTGAGGATTACATTTAATAGCTTTGGGAGTTAAATATTGGCTGAAGAGGACAGTCAAAGTTTGAACTTCCTTCTAAATATGTTGATTTGATGTAAGCTGCAGTGTATTTAATGTAGGTTATTTCCAGTTAAGCAAAAATAGAATCACAAATAATTCTGTTTATAAAAGGAAAGTCTTTTAAATTCAGAAGACAGCGTGTTTACTATGAAGTGAATTCTATTGACCATAATATGATTTTCTTTTGAGTACATGTGTTTGGGATTGGGTTCAAAGCTGCCTTGATATATTATGGACAAACAGATATTTTGTGGGTTTGGAAAATTTGGGGGTTAAATTATTTACATGACTAATTCTGGGGAGTAGAATTATGAGAAAATTGTCCCGGACCCACAAATGAAAGAGACACATCCAAAGTATATTTCAGTATTTCAAATGATCAGAGAGAGACTTTTCATGCATAGCAGCAAAACCACTTTAACAAATATTATCTTGGGTTTCCTGTATCTCAGTTCCTGGCCATTGACTTCAGTGAAGAGAACAACAATAGGAAAAAAAAATCATACTTGAGCTTGATAAGAAAACAGGGCAGACAGCTTAAACATTCTGCCCTTATTGGCTTTTCCAGATATCTGCCTTAACATAGACACATAATGGGACAACATCTTGGTGTTATAATCTGTACAAGACCATATTGCTGGTGAGATCCAATAACATAAATGTGCACATTTGATGTGGAATATCCCAGTTTCTAGGAGGCTGTCCCAGCTGGCCAGCAGCAGTGTGAACAACAGTACATTATAGCAATAGCAATAGCACTTAGACTTATACACCGCTTCACAGTGCTTTACAGCCCTCTCTAAGTGGTTTACAGAGTCAGCCTCTTGCCCTCAACCATCTGGGTCCTCCTTTTACCCACCTCGGAAGGATGGAAGGCTGAGTCAACCTTGAGCCTGGGGAGATTTGAACTGTCAAATTGCAGGCAGCCGGTAGTCAGCAGAAGTGGCCTGCGGTACAACACGCTAACCACTGCACCACCGAGGATGCGTGTGTTGCAGGGCAGGAAGTAACCTCTGTTTACATTTCTCAATGTACATAAAGCAATTGTATCTAGGTTGGAAAACTCTAGATGACAATAAAGGATTAATGAATTTCTTCGCAGCTCATGTATGGTAACTACAGTTACATCTATGCTAGTTCAGGTAGTTCTCAACTTACAGCAGTTCATTTAGTGACTGTTCAAAGTTACAACGGCACTGAAAAAAGCAACTTATGATCATTTTTCACACTTATGACCGTTGCAGCATCCCCGTGGTCATGTGATTTACATTCGGATGCTTGACAACTGACTCACATTTATGACGGTTGCAGTGTCCTGGGGTCATGGGATCACCTTTTGGAACCTTCTGACAAGCAAAGTCAACGGGGAAACCAGATTCGCTTAACAACCGTGTTACTAATTTTATCATATGACAGATGTGGCAGGAAAAGTTGTAAAAGGGGACAAAACTCACTTAACAAATTTCTCACTTAGCTGCATAAATTTTGGGCTGAATTGTGGTTGTAAGTTGAGGACTACCTGTATCTGAGGTTAAAGATGAACCATAAGTAAAACACACAAATTAACACAAATTAATACCTTTTGCTTTTATCTGCCCATCTTCCTTACATTGCACCCTTCATAGAGATGAGCAACCAAGGCAGTGAATGATTTTTGTATCAATTAATTAATTGAATAATTTCTGGAATGTATATAGCAATACCATTTAGACTTATATACCATTTGGCAGGCTTTACAGCCTTCTCTAAGCGGTTAGAGAGTCGGCTTATTGCCCCCAACAATCTGGCTCCTCATTTTAGCCACCTCGGCAGGATGGAAGGCTGAGTCAATTGTGAGCATGGTGAGATTTGAACTGCCAAATTGCAGTCAGTCAGCAGAAGTAGCCTGCAATACTGCATTCTAACCACTGTGCCACATTTTAGCAGCGCAGTATTATGTGGCAATTTGCTATCGATCTTCTCATTTAGGACTTATGCATCATTCCAAACAAAGATTTTCAAAGAAGTTGAATCCTGGTTTCGGGTACAAAACAACTCATGAAAGATCAAGAGATGCTTGATGGTATGTGGAAACTAATAGGAAACTGAGGATCAGTGCTTTCTGTCCATCATGGTAGTGCTCGTGGAAAAGATTTGTTCCTGGCTGAATTTAGAATCTTTAGATTTTTCCACCTGCCATTCTCACTTAATCTGATACAATCCTTTTCACAAGAGAAGTTCTCATGAATGAATATTGGGTTCTTGTGCCAGATATAAACTGATTTAAGATCTCATCTGGACTATCTGGGTTTGATTATGCAATATCTGGCACAATTATTTGCATCTCCTCCTGATATAGAATGTTATGGAAAGGATAGAAAGAAATAGTAAACCAACTTTTCTGATAACAGTAGACACAGCTAAATGTTGTTTACATTTAGATTTAAATATTGTAAATCAAGCTATTATACCTCTGTACGTTTCTATCCTGGCAAATAGAACATGCTTTTGTTGATTGTTGGTTGTTGATTGTTCTGCAAATTTCCATGTCACCTGTTCTTTGTTCTTAAACTTTTCACTCTTTACAGGATCTTATCAACAGCATCCAACCATGACTTTCTCAGTCTTTCTTTTCAGCGCAGCTCACTCATTCTTCTTGTATTTGTTTTGTGATGCATTTCTCATTCATACTCCCTATATAAGCAAACCACCTCATTGTACTTGCTTCGTACTGGCCATACCCTTCTGTATTCAATCTACACTAATTCATTTACAGCAGTATTTCCCAATCTTGGCAAATTGAAGGCGAGTGGACTTCAACTCCCAGAATTCTCATTCTATGCTAGCTGTGGAATTCTTTAGAGTTGAAATCCATATGCCATACCTGGAAATGGCTAAGATTGGGAAACCCTGATATACAGGTAGTTCTTGACTTACAACCACAATTGGAACCAGAATTTCCATTTCTAAGCAAGGCTGTTGTTAAGTGAGCTTTTATGCCAAGGTTGTTAAGTGAATCACTGCAGTTGTTAAATGAGATATATAATTCTTAAATGAGTCCAGTTCACTTTGCTTGTTGGAAGCCGACTGGGAAAGTTGCAAATTGCAATCACATGACTCTGAGATGTTGCCACTATCGTATATGCATGCCAGTTGGCAAACACCTACATTTTGATCATTCAACCATGGAAATGCTTGTAAATGTGAGGACTGGTCATAAGTCACTTTTTTCAGTGCCAGTATAACTTCAAATGATATCTAAATGAATAGTTTAAGTCAAGGACCGTTCTGACCCAGCCTTCACAAGTAATGATAAGCCGCTTCCTCGCAAGTAAAACAAACCCCTTTTCAGAACATGGTAGGTACAGTCTTTTATTCACATGGTTAAAGAAAAACCAAACATAATTAGTCCCCCAAAACCTGGTTCCAGCCAATGAATCCAAATTGCTTGCCGTATAGCAATAGCACTTAGACTTATATACCACTTCACAGTGCTTTACAGTCTTCTCTAAGCGGTTTACAGTGTCAACCTATTGCCCCCAACAATCCGGGTCCTCATTTTACCGACCTTGGAAGGATGGAAGGCTGAGTCAACCTTGAGCCTGGTGAGATTTCAACTGCCAAATTGCTGGCAGCCGGTGATCAGCAGAAGTAGCCTGCAGTACTGCATTCTAACTACTGTGCCACTGCGGCTCTTGCCATATACAAGAAAAAGAATGGTTGTCTGTGACAACCAGCCACTCCCAAAACCCTACTATTTATTTCCCAGCCATGGAGGGGCTGGCTAGCATCTACATCTTCTTTTCCCTGAGACCTGGCTTATGAACTTCCCTTGCTCTCCTCTCCTCTCTATGCATATGCGCATCTGGGATGGGCCCCCTCTATTCCTCCAACTCACTCAGCTCAGGCCTTGAAGACAGCTGCCTCTCCACCTGGGGGAGAAGGGAAGGCCCTGGCTCTGCCTCTGTCTCTGATGCTGTTTCCTTATCAGAGCCTTCAAAGTCTCTGAAGCCAACCCAGGCTCCCCCTCAACCTCCTCCTCATCTTGACTCTGCTGCTACCTCTGCTGGCAGCCAACGGGCCACAACATGGACTACCTTTATTCCTTGTTACAGATTGCATGTTATCTTTCCCCCAGCATTTTTCTGTATTAAAATATCTGCATCTATTTCCTCTTCTTTAATAAAACATTCAACCGCAAATTCATCTACTTTTGGTCTAGCTTTCGCCATTTATAAATCACTAGCAATAAATCACTAGCAGTTCATTTACTCTTGTCAAATCCAACCACACTGGCCTTTAATACATCAGTTCTCTGATCATATTCCTCATTGTATCATGCTGCAAATAGTTTGACTTCTTAGCCAAAAATGCATATTGTCTACATACAAAAGTACATGCACATACACATCCCAATTAGTCCACTTATAGCATAATTACAAGTATTTCTTATGTATTCATATAAATACTAAACCAAGGGGCCAGTACACCTCCTTAGTGTTGAACTATTTCTTCAGCAATCCATTTATTCTTGCGTATGCTTTGCTTTCTTCTTAACCCCCTGTCACTTTTACCATCTTTCAGCACCATGTTCATGTAAAAAAATCCATAAATCAAGCATAGGTACTTTATTAAATGGTTCCTGGAAATGAACAAAAATAAAATAGCATTTCTTTTGTCAAGTTTATGAGTTTTTCAGGTATGATTTGCGCAACCTTTGTCCAGATTAAAGCTACACTGCGGTATTCCAATTTTGCTGATTGACACCCTTTGTAACTTTTTGAATCACATCTTTCCATGTCACCTGTCATCCCCGATCCCCTTGTAGTTTCTAAAGTCACTCTTTCTGGCTTTCCCCTTTTTTACAGTACAAGGCATAATAATGTCGTTCTTCCAATCCTCTGGAAGGAAACCTTCTTCACGTATATGTTAAACAAGTCACACAGCTACTTGAAAGGGAAATGGCTTCTGTATTTTAAGATTTCTCCTCTCAATGTCTACATTGGCAACTTTGAAGATGCTCTGAGCACTTACAACTTTTTTCATGGATTTTTTTTTTCTTGGACATCATACATTGGTAACATCTGGTTGAATCCTACTGTTTGCCATATCACTATTGGCATATCTATCACTATTGGCATATCTTCTCCCAGCATTTCTTTATTCCCTTGATATCCCAAATAATTTCATCCCTTTTAAAGTTTACTTCTCCCAGCTTGAGGTTTCTAGTTTGGCCCCAGCCACGCACACTTGCAAAGCAAATTTTTTTCTATTTCCATCAAAATTAAGCCCCATTTTTCTCTTGCCTCTTTTAATATCAACTGTTCCATGGTCTCCTTGACTACACTGTTCACAACTGTGTCTACAGTCATTATGTAACACCTTTCTCTCAAATCTTCTTTGCAGCAAACCTTTATTTTTGTATTATTATTTTTTTCTCAATCACTACTTCTTTCATTTTTTAAAATTTTTTATCAAGCATCCCTTTTCATACTTTCTACATGCTGAAGTGGCGCTTCGAAACGTACAGTAATTATTTTCATTCTTGCCATTTCTACACTCCGTTCATTTTTGGGGAGATGAATTTATCTTCAAAGGAATTTTTATGTTCGTTTCGTTTCTTTCATTTCTCTGACCGACTACAGTAAGGAACAGCATTTTAAGAAGGAGGGGGCACATTCCAAGGAGGGGAGGGGGTGAGACTAGAGACAGCACAATACAGGACTGGACTGTAGGAAGGGAGATAGATCTAGGGTAGTCATTCCCTAGAATATCCCAGGGTATATTCATTACCTTGGGGAAGTATAGGTTTATTCTGGCAAAATTCTGTCTATACAGTGTAAGCAAATAGAGTTGGACTTTGGTTGGCTTTTGCATTGCTATTGGGCTAGCTTGACAATTTCTTATCTTTCCTTCCAGGATCATTTTTTCCAAGATTTCTTCTTCATACTTCTGATAATTGTCTGTCCCACATTTAGAACATCCCACCATCCTTCTATTATTCACTAATTATCTCAATGTTTCATCTTAATGTGATCAAATGGTGCTTTTTTTATATCCATTCCTTTTCCTAATCTGCTAGCTGCTGTTAAACCCAATAATCCCGGAAAATTTTTATCTAGTAGCCAAACTTCTTTTTAAAGGAAATTTCTTGAGAAGATTTCTTGAGAGGAATTTCTTGAGAAGACAGCCCCAAAAGGAGGAAATTGATTATCTGGAACTGTTTCAATTGGGATCCAGATCAAAGCAGAATAGAGTATAGCAGGGGTGTCAAAATCAATTTCATTCAGGGCCATATCAGGATTGTATTTGACGTCAGGGGGCTGGAGTGGGTGTGGCCCAGGTGGGTGTCTCCAGCTCGACATCACTCATGTCGATGGTGCTTGTGGTGGCCTGAGCACTCTGCCTGCGAAAACTGGCTGGCAAGCTCCGTTTTCAGCTGCGATGGCTTCCTGCAGCCCTCTGCCGGGCTCTCCAGAGCTCCATTTTTACTGGCAGAGGGTTGAAGGTGGCCGTTGCAGCTAAAAATGGAGCTCGCCAGCCTGTTTTCGCTAGCAGAGGCAGCGCGGGCCAGTCTTTTGTTGTTTGCAGGGCAGCTCCGTGGGCCAGATGTCAGCACCCCGTGGGCCGGATCTGGCCCCCGGGCCTTGAGTTTGACACCCCTGGAGTATAGGATCAAGATTAATCAAATTTGTTGATGACCATTGGTGGAGCTAGGATGTTAAGTGATGGGTCAATCCTGGTGCTCCTTGCTCTCTTAGTGATATGGTTGATCATGGTATCCCTCTGGACCAGCTGTGAGGACTGGCATATGGCAGCATAGTAATTCTCCATCTTTTTTCTGCAATTGATATAAGTGTTGATAGATAGGGAGAAATCAAGCTTTAACTTTGCATGTGTGGTGTGCCTCAGGGCTTGAAGCTCTCATCCTTCCCACTTAACACCTACATATCAGTTTGGGATTTAGTAAAATCACTCTGCTGCTGAGATCTAATTGTACGTCACAACTTGGACTGTCCAAGTGATGTTGATGATGTTCTATCCTGGTGTCTCAAAGCTCTGCAAAGCTGGATGAAGAAGAACGAACTCAGGCTCAGTTCTGACCAGATCAAGTAGCTGTGGCTATTTGAGGCCCTTGGTTCTGAAGACCTTTCATAACTAGTCTTGTATGGAGAACCCCCTCTGCATTTAAGCTTGATATGCAGTCTGTGGATTTTCTTGGACTGACCCATCTTCCTGAAATAACAGGTGGCATTGTAGGCCAAGAGGCCTTTTGCACCAAGTCTTTAGTCATTTGAAGCTATCACATCATAAATTCTTATACTTTCACATAGTAGGTTAGAAAAAGTGCAGACTCCTGAGATCTTTCTCCTCATGTAACATTTCCTTTAATAGTAAAATCAGTACTAGTCCACTTGGTCCATTTGAACACAAACATAATAAAACCCATCCCCCCCCACATA
>JANHFL010001506.1:153102-164758 GCA_032468155.1 Oxyrhabdium leporinum | reverse complement strand
GGAGTTACAGTAGAGCAGCTGGGGAGATCAAGTTGTAGATCAGAATTTATGGAAGGCATTGTGTTAAGAAAGATTTTACAGAGGTTTTCCAAATATACCTCCTACCACCCCTACCTGAAAACCAGAATACAAAACGTTTTTGGCATAGACAGCAAAGGAATAAATAGCCCTGGACTTACAACCGTTCATTTAGCAATCATTCAGATTTACAAAGGCACTGAAAAAGTTACTTAAGACTGGTCCTTACTGTTATGACCATTGCAGTATCCCCACAGCCACATGATTAGAATTCAGGTGCTTGGCAACCAACATGTATTTATGACTGTTGCAGCATCCCAGAGACATTTGATCACCATTTGAGACCTTCCCAGACAGCTTCTGATGAACAAAGTCAATGTAGGAAGCTGGATTTGCTTAATGACCCTACAATTCACTTAACTGCAGTGATTCATTTAACAACCATGGCAAAAAACGTTATAAAATCAGGCATGGATCCTTTAACAAGCACCTTGCCTAACAATGGAAATGTTAGACCCAGTTGTGTTCATAATTCAAGGACTAGCCATATAATGCTAAAAACAGGATCACTTTGATTGTTTACGATGAAAGACTAAGGGAGAGAGGAAAGGACGAGAAATTCTTAGTAAGGGACTCAGGCTTATTATTGTCAAGAGTGAAATCTGAGAAAAAACAGCAATGGAAATATAGGAACACCCCCCCCTCCCCAGATTAAAATATTCTTTATTCTTAATATTAAGAGAGGCAGGATAGAATATATCCTTAAAGGAGTAATCAAGAAACAAGGCAGAAAGCAGCCCCAGTCTTCCTGCATAGTAAAACAGCCTCCAGTGGATGCCTGAAGTCTTTAGAGATGGATATTTTGTGTCCATTAAGAAATCCAGGCCAGCCTATTCATAAACAAAACACTTTCAGCCCAGCTCCCCCAGAAGGTATTAAAAGTAAAAAAACAAAGACTCCTAAAATCTACACCCCCCACCCAAATTCTAAGAACAGGACATGACCCCTAGGACATAATAGGATTAACCCACCACCATTAGAATAGCAAAAGGCACAAGGCTCACTACATTGCACAACCCCCTGGAGCATCTCAGAACCCTATAAAAATCCATCCATTCCTAGGCCAAGGGGTCAGCCACTCCAGAAACATTTGTTGCTGTCATTGCAGTTTCTGTCATCCAAATAAACAGAATCCTTCTTTCCAATCAGCGTCTTTCTCCTGGCTTGGAACAGGACTTGATTTTTTTCCCAACAATTGCAAAGATCTCTGATTGGGAGCCTGAAAATTCAGGGAATCCAAAAGTTAGATGGAGGTAGATTAAAAAAAGTTATAGTGCTGGAAAGCAGGTAAAAACAGTCAGTGCTTAAGGAGAATTGTTTGTATTTTGTGAGGGTTAAATTAATGTTGCTTTTAAATCTTTTATTTTGATGGTGCAGAAGCTGGCAGCTGGTCAAACTGACCCTAGGTTTCAAGATGAAAGGCAGTTTATTGGTGGTTTAAATTTTAGGGATGAACTTCATGTTCTTTATCCATTCCTTTCTTCACAGTATGAATCAGCTGTTGTGTTGCCACAAAATTGCCTTTTCTTTTAGCTGCATCCAAGGACAATTTCTGCCCCATCAGGTCCTTTCGATTTAAACACCTGCCTGTCCAAATAGGAAAGTGTGGTTTCCTTGTGTGTGGCCTTATTTGGATGCAGCTTTTGTTAATTTCTTTTGTGAGAGCACATTGGATTCTTTTTAAAGGTTTTCCTGAGAGGGTAAATTTGGCTCCTGCTGAGAGCAACCGTAATTGCTTGATGCAGAATTTAAAAATGCAGCTTTTAAAAAGGCTTAAATATATTTTCTCCCTTTATTTTTCAAGTGTACCTAAGCTGCCCATCAAAATGCAGGTAAATTGCTAACGTCGGCTTCTACTAATTGTGGACTCAGTGTAGAGGTGATATCTGCCAGGCCCAAAAACTGAGATGACATGTGATTCTTCCAAGCTGAGTTCTTTATTGCTTCCTCACCCATAGAGAGGATCTTGACAGACTGAGGATTTTACTATCTGCATCTACCATATTCTCTGGTAACTATTAAGGAGGGGCTGCTTTCACTCTCTCCTCTCACATAAAATATCTGGAGTGAGTTGCTTCTTACTCCTCTGGAATGCATCCCTTCTCTCCTTGGAATTCATCTCCTTTCTACAGTCCATCACATCATCAGAAATTGTATGGATTGTCTGCATTTGCTGATTGCTGTGGAAGATAAATTGTGGTTGATCAGTCCTGGGAGTTGAAGTCCACACTGCTAATTATTGCCAGGGTTAAGAAACAGTATAATAATGGAATACTGTAACAGACATGTTATTCAATGTCAAGAAATAGTCTGTTACTCTGGTGATGGTGGCGGCTGACTAAATTTGCTTTTTCAAACTGTGTGTCTTTTTTGTTTACTCAAGACTGATATGATTTTGAAGCACCAAGAAGGAAGAGAAGCAATGCTTACCTCTCCAAGTGTAGGAGTTGTTTTTCTTGTAATTTCCTTTTAAAGGTGCCTCTTTAGAAGCAATGGAATGACAATGGTATATTGTTTCCATCTAACAACAATCATAGATATGCCTTCTGTATAGGGACTTGTGCCCTTTCCTTTCACTCACATTCAAACCTATAATGGTTGAGGATTAATGTTTCAGGAATAGAATGATAATGCAAAATAGTGAGGTTGTTTCATGCAGATGGCTAGGGTCTGGATGACCTCCTCCTCCTCCTCCTCCTCCAATTTATACTAGAGGCTTATGAATTTATTTCTCCAAAGCTATAATTTTCAGCAGGTGTGCTGAAAAGAGGTTCCATTTGTCTCTGCAGATCCTGTGTTATGATGTTTCTGATGCTAGAGGCCAGGTCATCTGTTGCTGGGAGAGCGGATAGTTTGCCACATCTCAATAGTGCCTCAAGTCCCAACACTATACAATTTTGCTAAAGAAATGGTGGCTATTTACTATTGGGGAGGAAACAAAGGGTTGTATTCTATTGGCATGACAAAATAAATTGCTTTTGTTGCCAGATTATCTCACTTGTCGAAGACTATTGAGATGGATTCTACTTCATGTGGCCTATGAAGCTATCTAGGAGCTTCTATCTTACAGCAAGCATCCAGCTATACTTGGTTAACCTCAGAAGAAAAGCAGAGTTGGAGCGAGTTACAAATTAGATAGAGACCAGCTCAGGAAATTTCACAGCTGGAGCCTGGACTGGGAAGTTTAAAAAGCCATCTAAGAAGACAGTGGCAAACCATTTTATACTGTTGCCAATGCTGCAGGCAGAAATTTGTCTTCCATGTTCCTACATGTTTTCTTTTCTTGTGAAAGAGGCTTCCAGTTCTCTATATCATTGTCAGGATTGTTTAGAATTTCTTTAGAGTTCCTTTTTGATTTCAAGCATTTGAGTGTATGTATGCATACGCATAGAGTGCTGGAGGTCTCCATCACTCTTCTCATCTTTCCTCATTGCCTCTGCTTCTGATCTGGATAGGAGTTCTTTTCGAAGAGGTTTAATGGAAGCAAGGGTTAACCTTCCTTTCTGGGCAGATGGACATATTTGGAATTATGAGAGGATGTTATGGACATTCACACCAAATGGCCGCCCATTGCTGCCAGAGACAAAATCATTAGTGCAACCTTCTCAACTCCTTTCCCAGATACTCTATTTCATCCCATTGTTTCTCTCCCCCCCCCCCCCCCAGGCAGGTTGGTAACACCAGAAAAGACAAGATTGGGCTGTAGTCACTCTCTTTTATTTTTATTTTATTTATTTATATTATTGATTTGAAATGGTTGATGCAGAATTCAAAAAACACATTTATAAATGAAAACAGTGATAGATACAAAGGTGCTTTTTCAGGAGGCAACTAGACTTTCTTGTTTTTTTCTTTTGAAGACATTTCACTTCTCATCTAAGAAGCTTCTTCTGTCAGGGTTCCAAGTAATACACCCGTAGCAAGTAAACCTCCGAGGCAAGTAGGTTCCTCAAAGAATAGCTTTATTGGATATATCATATTGGCACAGTTCTGGTGAAAAGGTTCCTGCTGTTTTCACCTAATTAAAAGTAAAAAAATTTCCCCTTCCCCAAACAGTCAGTCACACGGTCCAATCAAGGTGCCGTCTGGTTGCCTGGTAACGTCACTCCTCCTCTCTCTGGCCAGGTGGTTCCCAGGGGAAAGTATTTTATTTTGGCTAAAAACCCCCAGCCAACTCTAATCCCCCCTCCCTATCCCTCAGCTCCAGTGTGACAACACTGAAGCTTCAAAATGACTTCGGTCAGTTCAGCTTCAGGGTTGACATCTTCAGCTCTGGATGCAAATTACTAGCTGTCTGCAAGGAATATAAATCCTTCCATTCCCCACTATCCTGTCAGAGCTGAAGCAGTCCAGTTGCTTTCTGAAAAAGTACCTTTGGGACAACCATGACCTGAATGACTACAGACTTTTAGCGATAGATATACTTTTTCAGCACACCAGTTCTTGTTTCACTTATGCTTTAAACAAAATAATGTTTGAAAAACAATTCAGATGCCAAAGGGAGACTGGCAGGAAATCTTTGAGTTGAGTCTCACTGTCACCACCAAGTTGCCTACTTGTGACCTGAAATCTAGGAAATTTACTGATTTTGCTGGTAAGAACTAGGCAATCTTCCACCATTGTAAAAATAATAGAAAAACTATTATGATGTCACTGCCAATAATGCCGAAGAAACTTTCAGTCCTAAGAGTAGTCTTGAGAGACTACTTGGGAGCAAACATGTGGTGAGATGTATAAGCTCAGCCCCAAGTGACTAGCACACTATTCTGTACACATCATGTTTTCCTTTTGCAGCTTTTTGTATTGGGTTACACGGATGCAAAAGAAGCTACTGCTGATTTAACGGAGGTCTAAAATATCAGGAAGAGTCTTGAAATATTGATGTGTTTGTTGAACAAAAACAGCTTGCTACTTCTGGGCAGCTTTCTTCGCATTTCTCTGGAGGAGGCACAGCAGATGTGCGAGGGGAGGAAAAGAATATGTAATTGGAAAAATATACATTAGATTAAGCAATAATATCAGTAGTCACCTCTGTTCAGGCACCATGCTGAGAGCTAGGCTGACTGACAAACTGCTGATAACATTTTTATTATTATTTCTTTGTTTATTCTATAGCCACAGACCATAAGGCAGACTCTCCAGAGGACACTACAGCATTATGAGCATCAAGTTATTGGGTAAGTAGAACCAATTTCTTCAAGACTCCAAAAGGAGTGTAGAGATAGATCAGTGAGTGGGTGGCAATAAAAAACTAATTGCTGATTGCCAAGATATTGCCTTATGGTAGCTTTGCCAAGCAGGTGCCCTTAAAATTGAATTAGGAGTAGAAATTCTGGCAATTCAATTTTTAAAAACTCCGAATGAGTTTCTGATTGGAGAAAGGTATAGGTGAGCTATGTTCATACCATGTACTTAAGAATCTACTGACTATTGCACAACTTGTCAAGCTTGGTTGGTGATAATCTTGTTGAGTTTTTTTGAGAGCTGTAAGTCCATCCAATTTAGCCAGTTTATGGTTTAAACCATTTGTATACCCAAAATGGATTAATTCAGGAACCAAAGTTTGTGTTGCAAACATAGTCATAAGATGACACATATGGTTTCACTGAAAGTTGTTGGTGCAAAAACAATATTTTGTTTATGTAGATTGTATTTATTTCAATAGGATGCAGGAAGTGCATTTTTAATGTACCACTGACACATACTTCATTCACAATTTTGATAATACCTTTCTTCAATCCCAAATAAATTTGTTTTTCTCTTTTTCTATTCTCTCTTTTATAATTTTGTAAGGAAATAGTGAAAATATCCCCAACTAAGCATGTAGACTATAATAAACAATTATAAACTTGATCTTTTCCTTGATACAATAAAACATTTTGATGCAAAAATTTAAGGAGACTGCTGCCAACATACCCCATCTTTCTTTTTGTTCTATTTTGTGCTCCATTATAGTTCTTTTGTATGCAGAGAACTGTGCATTAAGAAGTCATACCATCAAATTTATACCACTTAGGTTCAAAATATTTCAGGGCGGCTCATGCAATGCCCTTTAACTTTAAAATTCTTTTGTGGGTTGGATTTCATATATTGTTTTAATTTTTCCTTTCAAACTTACTGGACTTGTTGGGCAGCAGTGGCTAGCAAAAAAATGAAGGACGTAAAATGTCACATACATTTTTCCTTCCCGTTCCAGGCCACAAGCAATAGGAGGAATTAATATTCACGTTAAAGTAAGCTTTGAAGAAAATTATCTTTCCTAGAATCTATTTACAATCTAGTTTAGAGAAAATTATCATCTGCTCTATCTATGTTTTTACAGTAACTTGCCAGGATTCTTCAATAAATGAACAATCAAGAAAGTTGCAGTAATATATTCAATAAATACAACTCATTAAATGGATATCTTATTCATAAGGTATCCATTTAAAGCAGGCTCCCCAAACTTTTCAGCTCATTGATTCCTTAATGACGTTTCAGATTATTCAAACATCTTTTACATGAAAGCAATTTTTTAAAATACTACTTTAACTAATATTCCTATGAGTAGCAATAACAACAATATTGGCCCTTGGATCGTCTCATTGAGTCATGGGGGTCAATATTAACCACTCTAGAGAACACTGATTTAATTAAATGCAAATACCAATAGCTTCTTTAACAATATTCAAGATCAGTAATAAATTGGTAAGAAGTTGGATTACCTTAGAAATCTCTACTGTTATATCTCACACCTCTATCACAGAGATTCATTGTAACAGTGCCCTGTGATATCATCCAGCATTCTTTTGAGTCTGTGGAGTTTGAAGACAGGGTAGTTCAAAAAAAAGCAGCAGAGGTTGAACTCCCCTCCTCTCTGACTTCTTTGAATTGCCCAAGAGGGAACAGATATTTGGATTCAAGAAATGAGGAATGCTTCTTTAGGGGAGGAAGTTGCACTGACTGTCTTGAAGGATATGTGCTCCCTCTGAAGAAATCCTCCATTTGGAGGTTCTACAAACTTCCATCTGGTCTCTAACCTTCTAATCTGCAGGAGATTTGTTGAGAAAGTGGTTGGGGTTCACCTATAGAAGAACTTGGAAGATGCAGATTAATTGGAATGCTTCCAGTTGAGTTTCAGGCTTCAATCTAGGATTGAGACTCCATTAGTTGCTTTGTAGGTAAGCTGCAGGGGCAGGACTCTAGCAGGAGTGGAGTGCATCTAGCAAGACTGGAGCGCATTTAGCAGGACAGGAGACCATCCAGTACCACTGGATCATAGTATCCCGATCCAAATGTGAAGGCTTGGAGGAAGGTCCATCAGATTTAGTTTAAATCTTCTCCAGATGGAATAACTGTTGTCTAGAGAGTGCTTAGACACAATGAAATTCCATTTTAGGTAGTTCTTGGTAAGGTTGCATTTTCCTAGGTTTTTTTCCCCTTCCATTGGACTTACAGCTTTTATTGGAACAGCAATTGTAGATAACAGAAAGAGCCTTCAGCTGGTATGCAAGATGTTGCCATTTTTGCAACAGGAGTCTTGACAAAGTCACAGATGCATGGTCTTTTGGTGGTTTGGCTGTGCTTTATTTATGACAACCTTCAAAAACTACCCATAGCTCACCTAAAACACAAATGTCCAGATCTGTCCCAGTTCAACAGAATCACAATCATCTTGCAGGAGCTGGTAGTACGTTTTTGGATACAAATCAAAGTACTAGTTTATAAAGCCCTTCTTGCTTAAAGTCCTCAGATTTTCAGGACACTCTCCTTAAATAGAATCTTCCCATCCTGTGATGCTGTAAAGCATGATCTTGTCATCAATACATAGAGATTTTTTTTCTGATCCTTTAGAATTTTAATTCTGTTATAGAATTCCATTATTTTCTGTGTTTTTAAAAATGAGGACATGACCCTCCTTCTTGCTGTTTTAGAAGCAGGTAAAAGATCATCCTCTTTTATTGAACATCTGGAGGATAGGTTTAACTGACTGATATTTTTCCCTGGAGGTGACAGTTTTATGATTTTAGATGTTAAGTGACCACATGATAGGTGACCATATTTATGAATATTTTATTGTCAAGAGATATTAATGAAGCTCTGTTGATGTGATCTGGCAAAATAGAAAGCATACAAATGACCCCCACTCCCATTAGTGTTGGAGGCACCGTTTAAGGCACTTCCGGCTGAAGGATTAGCTGGTAATATCACTATTGCCTGAGGGATGCCCATGTAGGCTCCTTTTAGGTCCCCATCAAAGAGCTGGAGCAAATGAGGGGAGCTCACTCCACCATGCAGCAGCACTTGAGTCTCGAACGCGGACTTGCTAATCTCCAACCCAGCATCCTCACCCACCATGCTCCATACAAATGAAAATAAATTATAAAATAAAATAAAGTGAAATGAAATAGCCCTGAGTTCCCAAGTGGGCTAAAGGCTCTGTTTCCAGGTTATGTTAATATCTATCGATTATAATTTTCTCACCTACTCTAGAGAGAAAGACAGAGATTGTGTTGTATCTGTAATCTGGTTTTATATGAATGTATGATCATATGTGTGTGTGTATACATACACATATATATATATACACACACACACACACATACACACACACATACATACATATACACACACAAGAGTGATTTGAGATGAGTGGTTATATAAATTGGATAAATAAAGTAAAATAAATATAAAAAATATTATTAAGTCAGTGTGTTGCAACTTTCTTTTTCCTGTCTGTTTTGGATTGTATTTCCCATACTTTTTTCTCTTGGCCACAGTGTTTGGAGCTATTATTTCCAACATATATATAGGGCAACAGATAGAGACAGGCTACTGAATACTATAAACAGTTGCCTGATAAGGCACCAGGCCAAATGTGTCCAGTATTTATATGTTGTGACTAAAAACAACCTTCCAGCCTTAGATATGTGTCTTTTCATTACTGGCTGCTACCTAATCTTTCCTTAATTAGAAATATAAGAATTGAACTTTGAACCTTGTGCACTGGAAGCCTTTGACGTACTTATGAATTTGCTGAGTTGTGTCTTCCTTTTGTATTACAAGTAAAACTCTAGCCAGCATGGTATGTTAATTAAGGTGTTGGAGTATGACTGAGGACACCCAGGTTCAAATCTCCTTTGCAATGGAAACTCACTGATCGACTTTCAAACAAAGCCACAAAAGATTGATCAGTCACACCAATATTTAGATTCAACTGAGTAGCAGGCAGCTTCAATTTATAATACAATCAAGCAACAGCTGTTTCATAAAACTAGTTGGCACCATCCCCTTGTGTCTATTTTTGTTTTCCCTAGTCTGCATTGACTGCCTATTATTTGTTACCATTTCGCTCCCCAACCAAAGTTGCATAATACTCAGAGCTTGCCAAATTACTTTGCCACATGAGGCAGAAAATTCTAGAGTAGCGACCACCATCTACTGCAGTATACTTACAACAATAATAAAGCCTTGTTCGGAAGGATGGCCAAACGTCTGCAGTTGGAGGCGATTATTCCACTGCTTAATGGTAGAATTGGATCCAACAGCTACTGCTGGCTCTCACTGCAATGTTGTATGGATGAGACACCTGCCAAAAGCTGTATTGATTAAGCAGTGGAGCTATATTGATTAAGTAAATAATACTTGTTTTTTCCAATTACGCAAGTGCCCTTGATCCTTTGGCATTCTCTTCAGGTTAGGTTGAAAGCATGCGTTAAAATTCAGCGCAGGCTTCTGAGGTTTCCCAAGTTTTAGGTATTTATCCTTGTGGGCTTTTTAGCCAAGCTATCTTTTCAACTCTCCTTAGTTAACAATTCAGACACGTCAGGAAAGTACCTCAGGCTAGAATAGTAGAAGAAGCTGCAGCTTAGGGAATCACCTTTGCAAACTTGCTCATAGTTTGATGGCAAGTATAGAACAGGTATGGAAGAAAAGGAGTAGAAACCTGCAGCAAAGGATCCATTCTTCTTTTGAAGTTCACATTCCTAGACCTCAAGGGTTAAGGTGATTTATGTGTGTATATTCCCTGTTTGGTTTTGTTTCTCCTTCTTTATTTTCTTCAGAATATCAATGTAGGTCATAGGCTTCCCTGTTAGATAACCTGCAAGTACTTGGAAACTACAAAGCTTTTTCTGTTTTAGGAAGGAGAGATAACATTATACATCTGTGGACAAATATGGATCTGCAGATTCCGCTTTCTTGCTTGTTGCATCTGATTGCTGGTTCATTTCCATAAAAAAGATGATGGAAGCTGCCAAAGTTGAGAAACTCTGTATTAGATTATATGTTTTCAAAAAGAACGATCATTCTCCCTCAGAAAGAGTGGTCATTTCAAATGTTTAGTTGTTTCACTTAGGTGCTTTCAGATGGTCTTTGTTTTGTTATCATACACCACCAATTGTATGTTTCTTTCTAGTTACAGGGATGCCGAAAAGAATTTCCATAATATTTCCAACCGATGCTCCTATGCAGACCATTCTGGCACTGATGAAACTGAAGATGTCTCAGGAATTCTCCAGCGTACAGCAAATATTCTTGGTACTGTATTATTATTTTCCATAGCCCCTTTGTTAGTAAAGAACGGTTTTGAATTTCACTTCTTTTACTTACAGTGGCCTATTCTGCAGATCTATGACTTCTACTTGGAAATATCTGTGTAGCTAAGCAGAAGGTTGTTTCCATTCAGATTAAGCAATTTAAGTATAGGAATTCTGATGTGCAGGCTGTATAAATTTGGGTTGGATGGTATTGCAGTTAGGTGACTACACAGCTGACTCAGAGATTGTACTTAATTCTCAACAAGTCCTCGTCAAAGAAAGTTAAAGTTAATAAATTTGCAGATGACTCAAAAGTGAATAGCACTGATGAAAAGAATTCTGGATTGGTAAATAATGACAAACAGAACATGACTTTGCTATATGCTACCCACAGTCTCTTCAAAATGAGATGGGTGGCATATAAATTATATAAATAATAAACATAAAAACTAATAAATAAATTTGTGGTATGACATGCCTGCAAAAAAAAGGTCAAGTAAATGGAATTTTAGGCTACATTAATAAAAGTATAGTTTCTAAAGATTCTGAATTCTTAAATCCGTTTTAGATACTATGCTTAGTTCTGGGCATTTCTATCACTATACTTAGTGATAGAAATAATTCAAAATAACTAGAAGCTAAATGATATGAAAAGATGTTACTTAAGAAAAGTTTGTTTGTTTGTTTATTTATCAATCACATTTTTGACCTATCTCTCTCAGAGTTGACTGGGAGGGGATCGGATGCAACTCTTAAATCAGTAGAATTCAGTATCCAGTTCTTTATTGTCCTTGAATTCAAGAAGTAAACATTTATTTTGAGTTGACAGAAAAGACTCAACGCATTAGCTGTTGAGAGTGAAATGTATGAAGGAGGTGGTGAGAACTTGACTGAATGTGTTCAAGCAGAGATAAGGCACCTTACTGTCCTATTAAGATGATTCTTCTCGCTATAACTGATCTTCATTCTAACCTAACTGAGACTGTGCAGTTGCTCTAAATACTCAAAGATCATGTAGAAAAGAAAATCTTTTTTAAAAAATCAGACTTTTGTCACTTTTC
>JANHFL010001506.1:132825-152604 GCA_032468155.1 Oxyrhabdium leporinum | reverse complement strand
TTGTCACTTTTCAATCCTTATAGTAGGTATTTCTCTTTTGTCTTCCATCTTAAGAGAGAAGAACATTACCTGTCATGCTCTCTTAAGTCCTGTTTCTCTTTCATAGTAATTGAACTTCTTCCTATAATCCTTTTTCCTCCCAAATGGCTTATTCTTTTGGCTTAGATTTTCTGTATTAGTATGACTGATGTTTCCTTCAGACTTGCTTCCATATAAATTGCCAAACGCATGACGAATGATTCTTTTATGACAATAAGAACAATGACACCATAGCTTCACAAATGCTAATACTTTTTAAAGTCTTGATTTAAGATCTCTAGATTGTTCAGGTCATGCTTTTCTAGAAATCTACAAGTCACTAGAACATCAACAAATAAATTGCTTTGTACTTTGTATACTTCATATTGTTTTGAAAGCTGTCCAAGGAAATTCTCACTGTTTGCAAATATCATGGGAACTTATTTGCCTCCTGCATTTGCATTTTTAAGTGAGTAAATTTTTGATCGAATAAGCTTTTTCCCTTCAGTAATATTGCAAAGGAAATTGAATATTTCAATGATCAACTTAGTTTATCTAGCCTCAGGAGCTACACAATCCCTGTTGTAAATCTCTGCATATGGGTAGAACTTTAATATGTGAATAATTCCAAATTTTACTGAAAAAAAGATTAGATTAGGTGCATCTGTGTGATGATATTGGATAAATCTTCCAGAAAACACATACATAAATACACACACACACTCTCTGAGAACTCTGACAAACTTTATAAATTTATGAATCTTTTATCTTACTAATGCTTACTATGGGAAGGTACAGTCTATACGTAGGTTTTGAAACACAGTTTAAAAGAAGCTGTCTCGTATGTTAAATAGAAAATTAATAAACATTATGCTATTGCCACTGGCCTGGTACACCTATAAAAAAATTATTTGCAAAGGGTAGCTTGTAATTCAGGAACTGACCCCTTAAAGTTCAATGTTGTTAACTATGGTTTAATTTCATGTAGTGGCCAACATAAATTCTGTGGACATACACTAGATTGCTCTGTTAATGTGATGTTAATATTAATAATAATGCAATTTATTCAGCCATAGGCTAAATTATGCACTGAAATGTTTTTATTGGAATACTTGTACAAGGGAAATCAATGCCGTGTGCTTTTTAGCATTATTTTGATGGTGAGAAAAAATGTTTACATTTCTTCTTTTGAACATCCAGAGAACTATGCATTTGGGATTGTGTGTTTTCTAGTACCTTTACCTCTAAGGACTCTAATCTGCAATGCCAAATTCAACCAATACTAGCTTTATTCATTATGTTAATAATTAATTTGTAATTTTTGCTTTTGTCTCAGTGTTGATCTCTGCTTCCTGTCATTGAATATATCTGAGATAAGACCTTTTTAAGATGCTGTATGTATTCACACTTTTTGCTATTTCCTACTTCAAAAGCCATCTCTCACAATAACTACTCGCTTATCCCATTTTATTCATTCTGTGAATGCAGCTGGTGCCATCGAACTATAGCTGTTTCAAGCCTACAGGTCCTCTAATACTTCTGGGTCCTGACTCATTTTAAGTGTCCCATTCTTCGATAAATTTTTATATAGATAGACCAGGGGTGTCAAACTCAAAAGCCCAGGGGCCAGATCCGGCCCATGGGTTGTTCAGATCTGGCCTGCGGGGCCACCTGGAAACAGTAAAGAACTGGTCCGCGTTGCCTCTGCCAGCAAAAATGGAGCTCGGGAGGCCCACGTGTGGCAGACGGTTGCAGGAGGTCATCGCAGCTGAAAACACAGCTTGGGAGCCCGTTTTCGCTGGCAGATTGCTCAGGCCACCACAGGGTCCCCTGACACGAGTGATGTTGAGATGGCCATGCCCACCTGGCCACACCCACCCCAGTCCCCCAAAGTCAAGCACAACCCTGATGTGGCCCTCAATGAAATCGAGTTTTACACCCCTGAGCTAGACTCTCCTCCCAAAGGTCTTACCAGGTTGATGCCTCTTCCCAAACTTTTGCCTCTCCTAGGATCATTGCCACTGTGATTTCATACTGACGTATGTCTATTCTAGGTTTAAAGTTTGAGGAGCTACAAGAGAAATTTGGGGCTGAATTCTTCAACATCTGCTTCAGTGAGAATGAGAGAGTTCTTCGAGCTGTGGGTGGCACCTTGCAAGATTTTTTTAATGGCTTTGATGCTTTGCTGGAGCACATAAGGACTTCGTTTGGGAGGCAGATCACTTCAGAATCCCCTTCTTTCCTATGCAAAGAGCTCCCCGAAGGCAATCTTATGCTTCACTACTTCCATCCCCATCAGATTGTTGGGTTTGCCATGATGGGTATGGTGAAGGCAGCAGCAAAGAAGATCTACCACCTGGATGTCGAAGTGGAACAGATTGTCAACGATAAACTATGTTCTGAGGACCTAAACCCAGGCAACTGCAGCTGTCTCACTTTTATTATCAAAGAGCGTGAAAATGCAAAGATCACAAAAGTGCTTCCTCTGGGGACATCTCAGTCCCCCTCAGATCTGAGGATAAGCATTAACACCTTCTGCCGTGCTTTTCCTTTCCATCTGATGTTTGACTCCAGCATGTTGGTACTGCAGCTGGGTGAAGGACTGAGGAAGCAGCTCAAGTGTGAGGTTCATAAGACGTTGAAGTTCCAGGACTGCTTTGAAATTGTTTCTCCAAAGATTGCAGCCATGTTTGAACGTGTCCTTCTGAGACTGTCCACCCCTTTCGTGATCCGAACCAAACTTGAAGCCTCTTGCTCTGAAAATAAAGACAAGGTAAGGAATGCCATTTTCTTCTTTGAGGAATGCTGTTTTGGTAAATTTACAAAAATGTCTTTAACAGTTTTAAAAATGATAACAGTGGAATAAGAGCTACTGATAAGATGAAGGATGAATGAAGTCTGATCACAGTGCAGAACGTAAAGAGTGAATAGATGTCTTTGTGTTGTCTTCTGATTGCAACATTAATAAATTTGTACATACAATTGCAATAGCACTTAGACTTATATATTGCCCCATAGTGCAATATGCATAATATCAGCATATTGCCCCCAACAATCTGAGTGTTCATTTTACTGATTTCAGAAGTATGGAAGACTGAGTCAACCTTGAACCCCATCAGGATCGCACTCCAAGCTGTGGGCAGAGTTTGCCTGCAATGCTGCATTCTAACCACTGTGACACTATGGCACATCTCAGGACATGCTAGTTTCCTTTTTAGAAAAATAAGAATCCAAGATACCTGTATATTTTATTGTAAGCTATAAACAGGAAGTGTAGACTGGGACACATACTGAACTTTTTCCTGCTTTCAGGACTGCTGATGCAACCACTGATCCATCCTGATTTTTATCTCTCTCAAGCTATTTTAGATAAAAACCCTGATCTATGGACCTATTTTATGATTTTTTTGTGTAGTTTGATTCTTCATTGCTAGATATTAGATCTTGAAATCCTAATACGCATAGTCCTAAGGAGGTTTCATCTAGCCTCCAACTGATCAGTCATTATGAGACTGTCAGACCTAATAAAAAAGTGATTCTTTCCAAGCATGAATCTCCTAAAATTCTCTTTAGCTAGCTTTATTTAGATGAAAACATTATTGATATAAGAATTACGGCAAGTGAGTTATTGTCAATTTAGAATCGGTATATCTGTATGTGCATAAGGGGACAGACTTTCTAATTACAGTATTCTTTTTCTCCTAGCCTTACAGGGAAGTCTACAACTGTAAATTCTTTGCCCATAATTGCTTGTTATCAGACCAAGAAAGAACTGTTTTCAATGAGTAGCATGATCAGATAGATTAAAAGCTGCCGAAACATGCAGAAAATCAATAAGTCTGAATTTTCTCTCTTCTCCTTTGAGCATGAGCAAATACTTTTGCTGCTAAAACCAGGGTAAGGACCAGGAGTAGATTTCTCATATTCAGAATCTGACTTTATGGAGATCCAAGCTTAACATTTCCCTTTTGGGGGGGGGGGGATAGAAAAACCTCCAGAAAGGCAGGAAGGAAGGAAGGGTAGCTCTAGCTGAAAGAAGAGACAATAATTGTTTTGCAACAAAATAAAGAATCTGTTTCACCATATCTTACCTGTTATTCAGCTGTGATATTTATAATGGTTTTTTAAAAAATATTTCTTTAGATATATCTTTTCCATTTAGGTCAGGCTACAGATCCAGAACCTCAGGGTTTCCATTCGTTTTGTTTTCTTCATCTTTTTGCAGAAAGTCAAGCTTCTTTCTATTTTACTAGCAAGGCCAGATTAGGGCATAAGAAAGCAGGATTTAGCTCTGGGATATTTGTCAATGATCCCTGCTTTCTAATGGGGAGTATCATCTCCCCACTTAATTCCCTCTCCCTCCCCCTCCCTCCCTATGTATATTCATATTCCCTCCCAATGCTTGAAATATGAACAAAACTTTTTCTTGACTTTACTACACTCAAAAGCTAATTTTTAATCAGTATTTTTTTTTGTAATAGGAAAGCTACAAGTGTGACCTTTACCAACATTTTTTAAATACTTCAGTTCATTTGTACTGACCTTTTTTTTTTTTGGCTAGGGGTTGTCTTTACTTAATTTGCTTTTAAAATTCAGGCAGAATTACTAAAGAGGGGAGTAAAAAATTAACATTCTGCTTCCTTTGTGATTATAGTCTCACAAGGGTGAAAAAGCCCAAATAGAATTACATTTTTTCCCACGTTTGTTCCATTCTTCTGTTAGTATTCCTCACGTTTGCTTATCAGAATGTGTTAGGCTCTAATGATTTTTAAAATGAATTACATTGCTAATTTGACAGCTGGCAGTGGTTGTGAATGGAATAATGTAAAACAATAGATGACAATGTAGCTTAAAAATAGATCATCTACCACGCTAATAGCTATGCTTCACTAAAGTTTAAAACTTTTTAGACAGCCGTATAACATTTTTAATTTAGGGATGTGCCAAGGCCTAATTTTAAAAACTATATGTTTATGCCAAAATGAAATCTCATAATGAAAGAATTTTTTAAATGGTTTGCATCCTAGCAGAGTTTTTTTTTAACCTGGATGCCCTTGAGATAGACAGGCCTATTTTTCAGCAATTTCTGAGAATTTGGATGGCACACAGAGTGTGGGTTGTTTATCCTAGTGTAAGATATTTATTCTCCACGCAGAGTGTAGATTGACATTGTTTTTCTGCCATTATATCAACAGAATTTCTCCAGGTTTTTATACTGACTATTATTCAACATCAAATTGTTACATCTCCTTTCCATTTTTTATATTTGGAAAAATCTGTTAAATACCTAGTGCAAAGAAAACATATTTTGGAGATTAGATCCAATAATTACACTATTTTTTTTTAAAAAAAACCTGGCACCTATAATGAAGTATATGAATAAGTGGTTGTAAGGATTAAAATAACATTTATTGAAGATTGCCTACATATTGCCTACAGTACAGCAGTGCTATGGAAGAACTGAGTAGTGAAATTAGAAAATCAAAATCAAAATCATATTCAATCTCAAGTGGAGGAGCAGATTGGAAGCCAAGATTAAAAAAAAATTAAGATCAGATGCAAGTAATTTAAAAAACATGAAAGAGCAAAAATTGAAGAATGCAAGGATCAGGTCAAGCCTAATAAAAAGATATTGGCTTAGCACCAGAAAAAATAAAGATTTGGAAATCATAAACCAACAAGTACAAGCAACAGTTGGGAAAATCGAATGCTATGAGGCATGAATCATCAATTTAAGAAAAAACAGTTATTTTATTCGGACCAGAGGCAATTCTACCAAATGGTAAAAGAAATTCTACAAAAGGAATGGAAACAAACCTTCCAAACAGTTTTGGAAAGATTTATGGGAAACTCAAAAATAGTAACTAGATGGATAAAAGGAATTGAATTTAGTAATGATCAAATGGAAACTTAATAAGGACAACAGAAATGGGTAAAAATCAAGTGAATAATACCTAACGAAATGTACAGATCCAATACGTAACATTTTTCCAGACCAGATGTCAGCAAATCAAAAATAACCACTATCCCATTTTTACCCTGGTCAAGTAAACCAATTTTGTATTCCTTCTTTTTATATAAATCAGTCTTGCTCTTTAATCCATTCATATGATTGATCCTTGTTTCAAATTTCTTCAAAAGTGTAAACAACCTTTCTTTAAAAAAAAAATCCAGCAAAAAGAAATTATTCCTATTGCTCCCTGGGATTGTCATTTTCATTTCCATCTTAATTTTAAAAGCCTCATCCAGTTTGTTGTTTGTTTTTTCACAGATGATGAATTCTTTTTCAAGTTTTATTCAAGTTGTTCTCAGCTATAGTTTGCTATATAACTTTTTCTGTAACAACTTCTTCTGGGAATAGCATAATCCTAAAAAAAAACACAACACAGCTGACCTTATTGATTCAAAATCCCAATGCAATTCCTCAAAACTATCTCTGAATGCTATTATAAGTTGTTTGTCTTGCGTGTCTCGAATATCAAAACAATTCTTCTTTCTCACAAAAATACATTTATTCTTTAAGATGAATTACAAAATATTAATTTTCAGAGTCCAGTATTCCAATATTTTCCGAACCCTTAATCCATTTAAAATCAGTTTTGGGAAATGCTATTAATTGCATTCATATTTGTTTGTTTCAGACTTACAGAAAAAGCTAGCCCTTCAATACTAAATTATCGGTCTCTATAGTCAAAACATTGCCTCATTTTTTTGTTGTTTATTTTAAATTATTAAAAATTATACAAACACATTTCATTTTGTTATATTAAGGATTCAAAGCACTAACTTGGTATATTTCCAGACCTGTCATTTTGAAGGTGTGTAACTTCTTGAAAGCAATAAATAGGCAAAAGAAGTGTGAAATTCGTGTCATTTGAAAAGACTCTGTTGGTGGTTGGCAAAATTCTCTCAGCTCGCAGTTCTTTCACCCTCTGGAGACCACTGCTTTCAATTTCCTTGTGACAAGCAACCATATGGAATGCAGCTGGGTTATGTCACGTCCCTTCTATCCAGAGAGGATGGAAGAAGCAGATCTACTTGGCAGCCCTGTCTCCTGCTGCAAATTTTGACTCTATTTTTCACAGAGTTGTCTTCAGCCCACCATTCTTCCCTGGAAGTCTGTATTTAAAACAGAGACTTTACTGGTGAAAATGACAATTACTTTGGAGTCAATACTACAGAGTCTGTGGGCACTATATCGCCTAACACATCCCCGGATGGCATTTATTTATTTATCTGAATTTATTAGCTGCCAAATTCCCATGATATCCATGAGACCTCCAAATAAAAAAGAAAATAATTTACCATTTCTGATTTTTTTTTCCTGAAGTTTTACAAGGTTTCAAGGGAGATATGAGCCATTCTAAAATTAATTTAGTTATTTCCAAGTTCTGGTACAATTGTGTAAGTTAGTTGGTTGCTGTAAAGATTGCTAAAACCTTGATTGAAGAATTAGATTAAAAATATAATTTGTAGTAATTAGCCAATCTAGGTTAGATCAGGGAAATTGAACAGAGAAAGTTCTAGATTTGCTTCCATTTCTGTTTTCTGCTAGTGTTTAGTAAAAGTATTGTGTACTTAGTTCTTATAAACTACTTGATGGTTCTTTTTTTTTGTCATTCAGTAGAAGCTTGGACTTTGAAAAGCAGACACTAACATAGGCACAGATACACATTTTTTTCTTGTGAGTGTTTTAGATGTTTTTCTTGCAGTGAGTTTTGTATTAGGGAAATAACCATAATACTGCCAATCAATTAACAATAAATGCTGAATCCATTGCTGTTTACTTTTGGTTAATCAACAGAAGCATGACAGATAGTACAGCTTAATAGATAAGAGTGTTTAGTTAAATGCACCGATAATTTAGTATTGAAGGGCTAGCTTTTTCTATAAATCTGAAAAAAAACAAATATGAATGTGATTAATAGCATTTCCCCAAACTGATAGTGTGAAAATATAACTAGAGCTGGAAGATTATGCCACTTAGCTAGAAGTACATATTGATTAAATCACTCAGGGATTCTTTTTTTTAATGTCAGCATAATTTAGGATCTGGATATATGTTCAGATGAGAAAACAAATTTGAAGTCTAGATGCAACACAAACAAAAATACCCCAAAAGGTCAGTAGGAAAGAGATTAAATCTGGGACTTCTTGATTGAAAAATATGAACTATATCACATACGTTATTGCTGTTATTGCATATAACGAGAATGAATGTAGAACTTAAGGCCTTCCCAAACAATAAAAGAATACAGTAACACCTGAGGACCTCATAACTTTGCCACTGAAAGGAAATTTAATATGACACAAAGGTTGATACACAATAGGCAATATTGTTAACTGCATTTAACTCAGATCAGATTAAAGTTACAATTAAACAAATATTTTTTGTCTCTGCTCACTTGCTTGTGTCTGTGGCATGCTTTTCAAAGATGCATTTAATGACTAATTAAGTAAGCATGAACCTTTTTATTTATTTAGCGTATGGCATACAATGTCAGGGAAATCTATACATGCTAGATACAATGCAGTCCTGACAGCCTAGATTGCTAATTCATTCTGTTTGATGCTTGTGCATCTATCTTTGGTTGCATCGTGGGGGGCAAACTAGCTTCACATCAAATAGCTAACGGCACTCGGGTTGGTGACTCTTCCAGGCTCCTCCGCCGGTCTCACCTCTCCTTGTGTCTCGATGCCTTGCATCCAACCAGGTCCAACACCAGCTTCTGCACTGTGTACACACAATTTTTTTCCACTGAAGTTTTATCCATTTATCTACTCACATTTCAAACTGTCGGGTGGGCAGAAGCTACGGATCAAGTGATGGAAGCTCACATCATCTCATGGAACGGGGCTCGAACTGCCGGAGTGCAGACCATTTCTGGATGGCAGTTCCAGCGTCATTAAGCCACTGTGCCACCTTATCTCCTACCTTAGACTCAAAAGGTCTATATGGAGGTCTGTTAATATTTCTACATCTTGGATTCTCCTCTGCAAATCGTATCTTCCAAAACCAAATGATCAGAGGAACATTAAGCACCAGCAAGTCATTTCATCCCCATCAAGGGTTTCCTGCCCTAAATTTAGTGTTGTTTTAAAGGTAAATATGGAGTTTGGAACCTCTTTAGACCTAATAATATTAATTTTGCTACAAGAGAAGCAGCACAGGAGTGTAGCTCCAGTAACTTAATTGTATCTGAGGTTGTTTTGTAATGAGGTGATTTATTGCTTATCAGTGCGCGATGCTTCTAATGAGTTGCTTTAATGAGGAAATTTAAAAACATTGCCTACTGCCTTGTATTCCTGAGGTTATAAATTGTTGAGGTGAGATGAAGTCTAATGGAGATGAGGGTTACTTCATCATGGAAAACGTGAACAAGGACTGAATAAAATTAGGTGTAAATCTGGGAGAAGCAATTACAATTAAAGCATCACAATTAAGGATAGCTCTCTGAACTGAAACCATGAACCCCTCTGTCTTATGCTCATGGAGGGGTTAAAAAAAGTCTTTAACAATATCAGAAAATAGTTATTGTATCTTTAGGCGTGTTGAATTCTCTTTGTCATCATTTGGGCCACCATTTCTGAAAATATTATTATTTTTTAAATGTAGAGTTATTAGTAGTAAATCAGAGAGTTAAAAATGAGACTTATGTTAGGAGGAAGACTTAGGAAATCATATACTAATAACATGTCTGTAATCCCTTCATTGGAAGTGCAGTAAAAATTTGATAACCAGAGATTACTTTTAAATTGGAGAGACTAAGAAATACAGGATTAGGGCAAGGAAGCTGATAGATTAGAATTTTCCTTTTTTGAAGGCTTTCAGATTGCTTTTTAGGTGTATTTATTTGCAGATTCCAAATGAGAAAAAAGTGAATATGGCAGATGCAAAGATTTGCACATTATTCCATTAGATTTATTTTTATTTTTATTTTTTTAACTGTAAAGTTTATAAGGTCCCAACAAGGATTGTTGCTGGGCCTATACCTTAGTCAGGCCAAGGCGGATGGGTGGATGAATACTAAGCTCCTTATAACAAGGGCTGATTGTTTCTCTGTTTGCAAATATTACAATGATGGGCATTCTGAGTATTTGAAATGAAAGGTTATTTATTCACTTTTAAAAAGCAGGGAAGAGCTAGAAAAACATCCTTCAGTCCATTCTTTTCTCTGACCTCATCATTTCTAAAAAAGCCACCTTCAAAAAGTCTGAGACATTTTGTAACCACTGAAACAAAAATTGCACACAACCACACAAGAAACAATTGGTGGAAAAGGATAAAGCATGATAATGGTTGGAGTTGTGTGGCAATAGTACATGAAAGGCTATAAGAAAGAAGGGCTGTAGCCAAATATTGGCATATCCTAAAAGATAATGTCCCACCAACAATGGGGGGAAAAGTGAAAATGCTTGTAGCGTATTTCAGGAAGATAGGAACCTGAATCATAACTTCATACCAACCATGGAATATTTCAAGAAAGATAAAAGTTTGGGAATGAGCTTCAGAATTTCCAGACTTAATGAAAATTCATAGGAAGATCTGAAATAGGCATTCAAAGAAATCTATTCAGAACTATTTCTGAGTTAGAAAAAAGGGGAAAAAAGTTGAAAACATTGCCAAAAGCAAGAATAGAAAGGTTCTTAGCTGGTTACAGAAAATATTTGTTATTTCTCTCGAGGTGTTACAAAGTATTGTCAAGAAGTTTGTTTAAACTTTTGCACCTACAGTGTTCATTGTTTTATTATTTTGATTCAGTAAGTGCAACCGGTAAACATATATTCCAATTTCCTAAAACATTTTATATTTAACTTTGTACCACATAGAGATTGAATCAGCTTCTGTTTACTTAGGAATCACTGGAACTAACAATTTGATTGGGGTGCCTAATTTTTTTGCATGCAACTGTAGATATGGTATATTCCTGTTCAGTTATTCTAAACCTTCTGTAAGTCTAATTTATTAGTGAACTATTTCTGTCAGTAGACAGGCAAATCAAACTATCATTGATTTGGCACACATATTCAACATCTCTGACAAAAACAATATTGCCTGTATTTTGAGATGGAATTGTTGGATAAATAAAAGACACGATTAAATATATTGTGGCAAGCTCGGCTTTAGTACAAGATAATATTTTCATGATCAAAGCCATAAATGGATGTTTCTCAGGAACTGTGGTCCTCAGAGATTTTGTACCATATTCAAATCTGGTGAACGCCTTTGGAATGAAGTTTTTTTAGGATATCTTTTTCTACAGGGAAGCTAAACAAATAAATTTATTTTTAAAAAGGCCAGAACTGAGTGCCTGAGTACAGCAAATACAAATCTGGAGGAAAGCACTTGGCTATTTACATTGAAGGTAGGAAATACAGTATGATTGAAGGTAATTTATATCAACATTAATTTGCAAAAGGATATTTAGAAATTGGAGTGGGAGAGCCTGAAGGAGACATATAAGCTAGGATTACTTTTATTGCAATAGAATCTTGCAAATCTGAATGTGCTTCACTCCCTACTTTATCTTTGTATGAACCAGGGAGTGGTCTGCAATATTTACCTAAATTAGTTTCTTGGAACAGGCTCAAGTCCTCTTATCTGACCATTGCCTTTGTATTGTCTCTTATTCTTGTCCTTTAAGGCCATTGCCTATTCCCTCTGCACTGATAACCAGAATCTTGGATTGTAACCAGGAGCCACTTCAGCTTACATGGGGGTCCTCACATATCTAGATCATTGTATTCTGGATTAGATATACTTTCTGAGTTGTAGTCAAACAAGGTTGAAACAAGGAGGCGATCGAGGCTTGAGTAATCATGAATAGGATCTCTTAATCTAAGAACGGGCATATTTGGCACCCAAGATGGATTTCTGCAAATCACAGCTTTTCAGTGCTCCTTGAGCAGAAATTGACAGTCAAGAAGGATTCTCAAAGCACACACTAGTTCTGTCTAGGAGAGTGGTATGCCAATCAGAATTTGTAATGTAAAAAGCCCAGTCTGGGAGTTCCTAAAACACAGGCAGACTTGCTACTATAGCCTACTGTTGCTCTAAAATTCCTGTGAAGCCAGTTTCCTGATCTGGTCTACCTCCTGTAGAGGTAACATAAATATTTCAAGTCTTCTTATGTTTTCTCTTCCCTCTCTCTTACACCCCAGCGAGTCTCACAGAGTCTGAATTTTTTTTCTACTACTCCCCTCTTGGGCTTAAAACATTCTTCAACACCTGTTGTTGTCTCTATGGCCTCTGGATGGATTTTCCCTGCAAAATTCATTTATTAAAGAGGCACCATTGTCAGAGACAGGAGAGGGATGGTGCATCCATTGCATTTCTCCAAGTTTTATGGATACCTTCAGTTGTAATGTCTTTCTGGATGACTACTGCCTATCCCTTTGACGTTTATCCATTGCCTGCTTCTTGGTAGCACAAATGTAGCTGGCAACCAAGAGATATAAACTTTCACATTTCATGCCCCTAGTGTTAAATGGTGAACTGAATTATAACAATGGGTTATAACAGTTATTAATTCCATTGATTAACCCATTGTTATAAGCCACCTAGAGTTGCTTTGATGGTAAGGTGAACAGCAAATAAGTTAAGTAAGTAAACAAGCAAACAAACATAAAATACTCAGAACTTTTTAAAAGTTCAGCTAGTCGACAGGAAACAAACAAAAACCAAAATCTTACATATTGAGGAAGACTAAGACTATCGTAGACACCAATTAGATCAGGCTTTTCATGTGATAGGTAACTCTCTGAGGAGCTAAAGCCAAGGAAGCTACAGGTCACCCTGGGCTTACAATCATTCATTTAGTGAGTGCTTGACATTACAATGACATTGAAAATAGTGACTTGTTACCATTTTCACACTTTTGACCATTACAGCATCCCCGTGTTCACGTGATCAACCTTTGGATGTTTGCTTGGCAACCGACATGTGATCCCCATTTATAACTTTCCTAGCTGGGACCTCTGATAAGCAAAGTCAGTGGGGGAAGCCAGATTCGCTTAATGACAGCACAATTTACTGAACAACTGCAATGATTTGCTTAAAACCACTGTGCTCCCCCCCAAAAAAGCGGGGCAAAACTCACTTCACAGCTGTCTTGCTTAGCAATGGAAATTTTGGGCTCAATTGTGGTGATAAGTTGAGGACCCCCTGCATGTTCTTGAAAGACTTAGAAAGACTTAGAATAACGTTATTGTCACTTTGAATGTACACTAATGGGCATACATTAAAATGAAGTTTCGTCGCATACAGCTGTCAAAGGGTCTCCACCTCCAATATACACTACATAAACCCGACAAAATAAACAAACAAATAAATACAAAATTATGTATATACCCACATATATTATATGACACGGAGAAACAACACTGTTTAGTTAAACTATTACGGGTTAAAACTGTATGGGTAGCGTCACAATGTGGCCCTTTTCTTGCTGTGTGATAAAGACCCCTTATGGGGGCAGTGACATGATTCCTTCCTTGCTCTGTGATGGGAATGGAGCATATCAACATATTGTTTGGATGTTTAATGAGTTGCTCACAATTACCTAAGGGGGCATTATAACTCATAGTCTGAAAACCACTGATTTAACATATTGTCCAGTTCACTAGCTTGGTGTCATCTGCAGATTTGGTAAGCTTTCTTTCTGTTCTACGTTCTAGTCATTTATAATGGTGTGGGATACTTCATCTGAGATTCCCCACCCTAGCATAAGGCAAAACCCACTTTTTTGATTTGTTATTCAAGTAATTGCAAACCCATAGTATCCCAATCCACAAGATATCATGCTGTACTGAAAAGTGCTGTGCTAAGATCTAAGTAAACGGTGACCATAGCATTCACTTGGGCTATGAAAGCAATCATTATATTATAAAAAAAAGAGATGAGGTTAGTTTGGCAAAGCTTGTTTTTGACATTCCTGTGCTGGCTTCTAATAATGATGGCATACAAGGAAATGCTGCTTGACAATATGTGCTTAGATCCTGCCAAGTACAGAACTGACCAGTAATTGCTCTGTATTTTATGTGATTCATCCCTTCCCACTTTTGTGTATTGGAACTATGTTTGCTTTCCTTCAGTCTTCTAATATCTTGCCAGATCTCCACCAGTTTAGGAGATTACATTCATTTACTATGAGATCACTTTGCTATAGCCAGCTTTGCCACACCATAAAATTCAGCTGATCTTGGAAACTTGAAATCATTTAGATTAGCTAGATGAGTGCTTTCTATCTTCTTCCTAGTGTAGGGTGCAGGGTCCGCTTTTTGGATCATTGAACGCCACTTTGCATGATCCGCCCCATCTCCAGGGTGCAGGCCCGCAGCTTGCATATCTTTGTTGATGGTGTCTTGCCATCTCTATTTTAGATGCCTGCGAGGTTGCCGGCCACTGACTTCTAGTTGGTAGGCAATCTTGGCCACAGTGGAAGTGCTGCTCCAATGGAGCCAGCCTTCTCTCATCTTCTCTGTAATTGATGCCACCCCAAGATGCTGTCAAATGGTGTCATTTGTGTTGTGATCAAGAAGGGAGATGCCCGATATCCAACGGAGCATTCATGGCATTTTATCCCTGTTGTTGCTGCCCAGTATTTGGTGCTATACAGTGCAACAGAACAAATGGTTGTCTTGTAAATCTTAGATTTAAGATGGGTTGGCATTCGTCTGTCACATAACACACCCGTGAGTTCTCGCCAATGCATCCAGGCTGCATTCACTCTTGCTTGCACCTCACCATTGATGTTGCCATTGCTTTGGAGATGGGATCCCAGATACTGAAAAGTATCCACCTTCTTTAAGTTTTCTCCATTGATTTGAAGTGTTCCAGGGGTGGTGACAGTCTCTAAGTACTCAGATTTCTTGATGTTGAGGTAGAGTCCAAAAGGAGAGTGCTTTCTATGCCTTTATGAATACTAAGTTGGGCTCCCCCCTTTCTTCAGTGATAATAGAACAGGCTGTCTCTCTTTTTAGAAAGATGTCCGGTACTATCACCTTCTCCATTTTCTCCTTTATGATTGCCTCATCTTTCTCTGCAACAGGCCAGCAACCGTCTTGATATTTTTTTCGTCATCTTCTTACAATATTTTAATATCCCTTGCCAGCTTCATCTCATAATACTCTGCAGGATTCCCACGGGCTCATGTTCTCCTCTTGTTATCAGCACCTCCTTGCATTTCCTATATAACTTCTTATTTCTGCTTTTCAGTTTGCTCTTCAGTTTGCTATGCATGCACGAGCTTCTCAAAGCTTTTCCCATTTTTTAATCTTCTCGTGGCGATTGATTCTGCCTGGCCTTTCATTCGCTTTCTTTTCAGGTCTTCCCATACCTCTTTGATTTGCTTGTTGGAAGGCTGCCTTTACCACTAGGCCTGCCTGATCAAATTAGAACAGCCTAGGGCGATAGAGCTGATATACTACCCAAATCCAGGGTTAGAAGGGAAAGGCCAATAAAATGGAAGATACCTCTCTGTTTCTGGTGCTTGAGAAATTCAAGGGCATTGTCAATGATAGATAGTCTAGCTGATTTTTAAAGTTTTGTTTACTATCTATAAGCAGGTTTGCAGTAATATTATAAAATTAATGCCTGAACTAATTAAAAATGGTGTAGGTTAATCTATACCAAATAAGTAACATGATTAGGAACTGTCATATACTTTACAGCAATTTTCTATAAGTCTAGTGAGCTCAGTTAACCAATGTTGACATCTTTAAATCCGTTATGATGGGCTTGATTTCATGTTTTCTAAGTACAAAATTGGCCTTAATAGTTTAGTGGTTTTTTTGTACCTAGTATTTTCCTGAGTGCCTTGCAAAGACTACTATATATGGAGTTGTCTTCTTCAGACCCTGCTGTTTTCTTCCTTGCTTTCTATTTGCAGGTTATTTCTTCCCAACACCCCTCCTCTCTCAAGCCTTTATAACATGTAGGTCAATCAATGCTTATTTACAGTTTTCATCAAAAATTCTCCTTGAGTACAGCTCCTCGGCCTATTCCTAATAATAATCCTGTTTACTGAAAGATGCAGAATGTGACAATATTTCAACCCTTTCACCTACACAAATATTCAAGGCAATACACACAAATTTGTGTCTAGTACAGGGGTGTCAAACTCAATTTCATTGAGGGATGCATCAGGGTTGTGTTTGATCTTGGAGGGCATGGGGGGCATGGCCAGCCACAACGGCCTCATGCAGTCCTCTGCCAGCAAAAACAGAGGTTGGTGGGGCTGCATGTGGCCCGCTCGGATCCCTTTTTCACCCAGGATGGCCTTCTGCAGCCCTCTACCAGTGAAAATTGAGCTGGCAGAGGGCTGCACAAGGCTGTCGTGGCTGAAAATGGAACCAGAGAGGGCTGCACGTAGCCCTCCCAAGCTCCATTTTTTGCTGGCAGAGGCACCGTGGGCCTGTCCTTCACTGTTTCCAGAGCGGCCCCATGGGCCAGATTTAAGCACCCCATGGGCTGGATCCGGCCCACGGGTCTTGAGTTTGACACCCCGGTACATTATGAAAATCAATGTCATCTTGCAATTAAAATCAAGAGTGGGATACCTAGGTTCTAGTCCTGCCTTAGGCATGGAAACCAACTAAGTGAACTTGGGTCATGATACTCTCTCATCCCTAGATTGGGAAGTTAAAAAAAAGAAAAAAGGAAAGCAAACAGACATTTACCAATCTACACTAGGTTAACATGGCAGGTTATGATCCATAATCTGCAGGAGATTGATTCAGGCTCATATATAAATTATAATAGTAGTAATAATAATCATAATATTTTTATTTAAATCAATATTAATTAATCTAGTAATAATAGGATGTGTTTCTGTATATGTGTATGTATGTGTATGTGTACACATACACATTCACACATTTACATACACTGTTAAAACAAGATTGATAAAGAACATTTGTTAATTGTATTGTTAAAGGAAAGGGTCACTACTTATTTATTATTTATTATTTGCATGCCATGTGTGTTTGATAAATGATCTGATTAGCTCAGGAAAGTTTGCATTACATTACAGGGGAATTTCTCACAATTGATTTTAGATTGTTATCTAAAACAATCAAAACAGGCAAAATTAGTAAGATAAAAATGACCAAAGTACTTTTAAAAGTTATTTCCAGCAGTACATAGGATGTTGACATGTCCTTTTCAGATGTTGTCAAACTTCAAATCCCATTAGCTTTAGCCAGTCAATGGTGTTCTGCAATACTTGGAGGGTTGCTAGTTATTCATCACTTGGATGAGTACAGCTAGTTCTAACCAGTGTTTTTATGTAGCTTTAACACTTAGATTTGGTCCGCGGAGCTGCCATGGAAATAGCGAAAGACAGGCCCATGGTGCCTCTGCCCGCAAAAAACAGAGCTCTCAGGGGCCCTCAGCCCTCCTGAGCTCCATTTTCAATGGCAGAGAGTTGCAGGAGGCCTTCCCAGCCAAAAATTGAGCTCACAAGGGTCATGCGTCACCCCCCTGAGCTCCATTTTCACTGGCAGAGCGTTGCAGGAGGCCGTCACAGCTGAAAATGGAGCTCATGAGGGCCACACATGGGCCCCCTGAGCTCCTTTTTCACTGGCAGAGGTTTGCAGGAGGCCATCACACCCGAAAATAGAGCTCAGGAGCCCATTTTCACTGGCACAGCACTTGGGCTGCCACAGGCGCCCCAAACACAAGTGATGTCATGCTGGCCATGCCCACCCTGGCCATGCCCACCCCAGTCCCCGAAGTCAAACACAACCCTGATGCGGCTCTCAATGAAATTGAGTTTGGCACTCCTGTTGTAAACTATTGATGGTTTGTAAGTGGTGAGCATTCAGCATAAATATGCTCAATGTAAGAGAAATGGTCTTCTATTTGAAGTCATGGAAGATTCAACTGATGCAGACTATATTACTTTTTTTGTCAGTGATTGTAACAAAAAAAATGTTAGGTTAGGTGATTGATGATGGATTTTGGCATTACAAAGAAGAAACACGATTGCTGGTGTGGGGATGAGCAAGCCAAAAATAACAGGTTGATTTTACTGTTTCTGGGTGCACCTATTAAATGTTTTATGTCACACCAACTGTAGGTGCTTTAAACACAGCTAATAATGTAAGAAGTAAGTAAATAAAACCTGATTATATTTTCCTAACATCCAATTATGCAAAGCAAAAATATAACCAATAAGTAGGCCAAATCCCTGATGGCTCAAAATCCTAATTTCATTCTTGTTGTTTTTCAAAAAGCCATTTTAGAAAAGAATGAGTACAATTCAGTTAAAATTAGGCCACTGTTTCACAAATGCATTTTTATTTGTTGATTTCATTCTGTTTATATTTCTATTCTAATTTTCTACAGTATTCAATAGGCTCTTCAGGCCGTTTTTAAAATAAAGTGCAATTCTTACAAGACATAGAGATAAAAATATAGAATTATATTCAGAACAGATACAGTCTTTTCATAATGACCTATGAAAAAATCCGCACCAGACCCAATATTTCATATAATATCGCACAGCTTAGAGTCTTAAACTTTACCAATAGACATGTAAACCTGAGCAAGCATATTCATTTCTACTTTCCCTAACTCCATCCTCACTGAAAGAATATTTAAAAGATTGTGTGTGTTCTATTAAATCAAATTCTGCCTTGCCTTTCTTATTTCCCCCCACCCCCCGCATCCTCACCAAACAAGAACTTTGACTTTCTCATTTACTTTCACTATTATTTGAGGATTTCTTTTGCATTTTTGGATGGTATTTTGGGGTTGTCTTTGGTGTTGTCAGTGAAAGTGGTAATAACTGTTATGCAAGTATTGTGCATCTTTGTTCATCCCTCAGAATTAAAACTGCCCACACTTCCTAGTTAGAGAAAGTCCAGACTGATTTAATGGAAATATGGATGCAGACCACGTGGTTAAAAACAGTAGAAGGAAAGACAAACATTCATATACATTTCTTGACCATTTTTTAGTTATTTAAGTGTGAAAACACCATACTCCGTACTCCATCTGTGAGAATTTCACTGAAATACTTTTATACCTTGAAATAAATTATAAACAAATTCTAAATTAACAATTTTATAATTAAATTATAAATTATAAACAATTTAATCAAATTTGAATGAGAACTGGTAGAAAAAAATGAGTTGGATCATGCCACAGTTGTTTTAAACTTTAAAATAAATATAAAGTGATACTCATTTCATTGACTATAAAACATGCTATATTGCAATCTCTTTAATTACAAAGTTTCCAAAGAACACAATTTGGGACGATTCTATCCTTTATCAACTGTACAGAGATTAACTGGCTTCCCATTTATAAAATCTGCATTGGAAACAAAGTTAGGAAAAATATTATTTTTAGAAACCATATATCACTCTGCGTATTTAAAATAAAAACAAGACTAATCAATGGGAGCCTGGTGCAGCTATATTAATTAATGTTTCATATTCTTCTTCAATATCCAGGCTTCTCTGTAAGATTACATGTATTTTAATTCTGCTTGTCCCTGCAGGTTTATTCGAAGTACTTTGTTAATTTCTTTGTTTCAACTAATGAGAAAAACTGCATCTGTATCAGGATATGCATGGCAAACTGTATAGGCCATGCTTAGCCAGATAGGAACCTTTAGTTTATTAATAGACCAAGTTGCTACCAACATAAATGAAAACTTGGCATAAATTTGAAAATAAACTGTATAACAATTCTCTTTATAGAAAAGAATTAATTAAGTAAAGAAGATTAATTCATTAGTAGTTGACCCTGCT
>JANHFL010001506.1:105923-117872 GCA_032468155.1 Oxyrhabdium leporinum | reverse complement strand
TTTTAAATAGTTGTTGTAAACCGCCCCGAGTCTCCGGAATGGGGCGGTATATAAATTAGATATAATAATAATAATATTTTACCATTTATACATATATAAAATGGGAATGGTATTTTTTACATAGATATATTTTACACATGCATAAAATGGCAACAGGATCCTATGAATGTGCAGAAGCATGCTTTTTCCCCCTGGCCCTATTATTATTATTACAGGTGGTCCTCATTTTATGACCCTAATTCAGCCTGTAAGTTGTGATAGTCGTTAAGCGGGTCATCACATGACCATGATTATGACCTTTTTTTTTGCAATGGCTAATCAATGCCATGGTCATTTTGTTTGCTATGGGTTTTTGTTGCCAAGAACCATAAGTAAATGTTGGTTTCTGACCAAAAAATAAATTTAAAAAAAAATAAAATCACAAATTGTGGTCACATGACCAGGGGATGCTGCAAACCGTTACAAATGCAAGCCCGTAGCTGAGCACTTGAAATGCGGTCACATGACTGTATGTGTGGGGCAGGGGGAGTCAAACTCATGTCGTCACTGCGGCATCAGGTGACGTATTGGGACTTCCCCCCCCCCTTTGCTAAAATAGGGGCAGGAATGGCCAGCATGTGATGTATCCGGCCCACAGGCCGGGAGTTTGGTGTGCAGGATACCCAACCATAGGACTTCAAATCCAGATCGTAAGTATCCTTTGGGGGAGTCCATTGTAACTTTGAACTGAGTGAGTCAAGGACTACTTGTACGTGTAATATTAAAGGTTTACATTAATATAATAAAGAGCCAGTATACAGCAATGGCTCTACTGTTTAACTGAGATAATCTCAGGTTTCCAGTTAGCCACAGAGTTCACTGAGTGACTTTCAGTCTTATCGTTTTCTCTCAGCCTAAATCTTGGATATAAATACAATAATGCATACCTAAAGTATATATTAATGCTGATTAAGACGCTTATGCATGAGAAGGAATATCTGCAAGAAATCTTTCTCCAGAAAGAGAAGGCTTTAAAAGGCACAGCGATTTAAAATAATGCTTCTAGCCTAATATGAGGTATTGGCTCAATAGAACAGGACAGCAGAAGCATCCAGGAACACAGGCGGTGTGTGGGTTAAGCCTCATGGAGCATAAGCCACAAGGCATTCTTTTAAAACAACAAAATGCAAAAATTCCAGGAAGCGTATTTTTTTTCCTGTTTCAATTGATGGCTATGGAGGAATTAATTGTCCTACAATAGCAGTAGCAATAGCAATTAGACTTATATACTGCTTTACAGTGCTTTACAGCACTCTCTAAGCAGTTTACAGAGTCAACACATTGTCCCAACAGTCTGGATTTTACCGACCTTGGAAAAATGGAAGGCTGAGTCAACTTTTAGCTGGTGAGAATTGAACTTCTAGCAGAGGGCAGAGTTAGCCTGCAGTACTGCATTCTAACCATTCTAACCACTGCGCCACCATGATTCAAAATCAGCTGTAATCCTGTGATGTGGGAATTGGAGATGGGTTAGCTATCTAATTATCCTTTCAATCTAAGAGCCAATATATACCCATGTTAGCTTTCTGCCTAGAATTTTATGTTTACCATTTGTGTATCAGGAATGAAGGATAAAAACAGGAAGTGCACAGGAAGCTCTCAAAATGCTAATCTAAGTTTACTTTAAAAAAAGCTCTGCTAGCATTCTACCTTACTTATTATTTGTTTATTACTTATTGCTTATTACTACCATTTCTTCCCAGTGTGCATCTACTGCCATTGTAGAAAATAGAAATGTTTATGTTACTACACAGGTAGTCCTTGAGATGGATGGTTGTAATTGAGCCTGGAATTATGACCATAAATCAGGGTGGTGATTTAGTGGCTTCGCACCCAATTTTATGACCTTTTTGCAATGGTTGTTATGTGAATGCCATAGCTGTTAAGCTAACCTATTTTCCCTAATGGGTGGGGGGGGGGTTTGCCAGAAACTGGAAGCAAACAACAGAAACTGGCAAAAAATGCCAAAAATCATGGTCATATAGCAGCGGGACACTGTAAATGACCCTAAGCGCTAGTCTTTTTCCAAGCACTCAAAATGCAATCGCATGACTATGGTATATGTCTGTGTGGCCACTGGAACTTTGAAATTGAATCATAAGTAGCTCTCGGAAGGTTCATTGTAACTTAGAATGGTTGCTAAATGATCGGTTGTTAAGTGAGAACTACCCATACCATGAAAGAATGCTTGCGCATAGCGGTGCTAATGCAGGAGACCCATACTTTTTGCTTTAAAAGTCAACACTCTTTGTACTCGCTAGAATATATAGCCTCACAAGAAAGGGATGGATGGATGGGCAGCTTTTTAAAAATGTATATCCACACTGTCACTCACCCACACAGCAACACATCTTCCTCTGTATTTCCACAGAAGCCAAATTGTGCAATATTGTTTTTAGTTTATTATTAGATTTGGAGGATTGCCTGAATCCCAGAAGATTCTAGGCAGTTTACAGCGCACACAAAAATGCAAGCATTTTTTTTTTTTAAAAGTGCCTGCAGAAGGGTAAAAGAAGCAAACCTACTCAAACACAACACAAACTAACAAAGGCTCAGCACACACACGCTAATCCAAGGGTCCTGGCACCGGGCCGCACCATGCCAGAAACCAGGCTGCGCAAACAAACAAAGTCCCATCCGCAAGATGCAGGCAGCATGAGAAACTATGTCCCCCTCTGGTCCACGGAAAAAACACTCTCGACAGATCTGGTCCCTGGTGCCCAAAAGGTTGGGGGCCGCTGCTCTAATCTCAGGACTGGGAGTAGAGCCACTTTTAAAACATCTTTTTTAAAAAGCCTTATGATGGGAACCATGCAGAACTCCAGAGGGGTATCATTCCAGAGAGAAGACACGATAGGGAGACTTTAATGTATCTCTTGCATTTGTTTTATTTACTGAAAAATTTAAACAGAAGAATAACACTAATAAAAAATAGAATAGAACAAAAAAGGAAAAGGAAAAGGAAAAAAACTAAGGGTGCAAACAGAAATAATAGCAGAAAAGGAAAGGAAAATGATATAAAGTGGCTTCTGATCTTTACAGGAGTCATAAGTACAATTATAAGTTGACCTCTCTCTCTAATTACATCGTGTCTTCTTTCTGTATTTTATCCTATCCAGTAATCAAAACCAGAAATCATATGTTCGTTTTTTTCCGTTTTATACAAAAACTTCAAAGGGGTCACCAATACTCCCTTTTTATGACCTTGTAGTCCCTTAATTTGGGATACAGTCAGGGGAACTGGATTTTATTTATTTTATTTATTTATTTTCACATTTATATACCGCCCCATTCCAAAGACTCGGGGCGGATGGAGCTGAGTGTTTACTGCCCCGATGCCCTTCCCGGTGTGGAATTTGCAGTAGATGTTTTTTCTTTGCGCCCTAGAAGAGAGAAACATCTGCTACTACTTAGGATTGAACTCTCAACCTTCCCAGAGGGAGGTGAAAGTCTTCAACATGAGGCTACCATACCACTCCCGTTTTCAGTCACCAATAAGTATAGATATTGTCTCCTCTCTGATCAAACAAGGCCATTTCAGTGAGTTTTGTTAGTTTCATTAACCGTTCCTTTGCAGGGATATCAAACTGGCGGCTCGTGGGCCAGATGGATCATGTGCAGGCCACCCCCACCCCAGCTCTGCAAAGGCAAAAAAACATTGGGATGTATCACGTGATGTCACGTGACGAGATCGAGTTTGACGCCTGTGCTCTATTGTAGGTTTTGCGAAATCTTTCCATCTTTCCATAGACTTTATTCCACAACTATTTATACATATCTGAAACAGTAGTAGTAGATAAAATAATTTATAATATTTGACATTGTAAGACTGCTTTTTTGAAACAGAATTATGAACAGGTCATGGACATGTTGCGATTGCTAAAAGGTATAAATTTTTATTGAAATTTGAAACAGAAGAAGTTAAGGAATGTATGATAAATGGCTAAAATTTTTGGTCATAATATAACTGATGGAACAATAGAAAAAATATGTGGTTGAAAGGATTAAAATTTGTACTATGTTGCATTTTTTATAAAATGATGTATCATTGATAGATACCAGAAAAATTATCCAGAATATACAGTATAAAAATATTTTAAATTTATGTTAGAAGTGTGAACAAAAAAAAGGTGCATGTTATCACGCTTGGTAGAAGTGCAAAAATAGCTAGAAAATTCTGGGTTCAAATATGTACAATAATTCAGAAGATTTTAAAGATTAATATTCAATGGAAACCAGAACTTTTCCTCTTGGGGGCTGAAGTTACAGTTGGAAAAAAGTAACTTCTGCATTTCCAAAAAGCAGTTATTTATTCCAGAATTCTCACCAATGCTTCCTAGCTGTTGCATCTTTTATTAAAGTCTTACTCTGTGCTCTGAAAAATGACCAGATTGCTATAGATTTTCAGCCTCTTTATATAAACTCTGTTTTTCAGAAAGGCTGTTTTGGGAGAATGTCATCTTTTTAGACCATTTGGACCTGTAGCTTTTAAATGTGCTTGCCCTTTTATTTTCCAGATTTATTTTCTTTTCACAACAAATTGGCTGACATTTATTGGTGCAAGGTACTTCCACCATCTCCCTTAATATGGTTCCTTGCATTTCTGACATTTTTATTCCTACGGCTTAAGGCATCACAAATCAATAGAAGAAAAAAAAAAGGCTAAACTTCTTGTCTTGGGGTTTGGAGCTATTGTACGTTATGTAACACCCTGGCATTGTCTATAAATAGCCTGAATTGTAACAGTAAGTCTGATGCTGTGAAGAACAATGTCTCTTGACAATTCATTCTGGGGGAATTCAACTATGGAAGCTTAGACAAAAAGTTGCATTTTATAGAGAAAGAAATTTCTGAACCTATCCTTCTGAACTATTTAAATTTCCCATGCAATTTTCTTAAACAGGCAACCGTGTAGCTCTTTTTTAGCACATAATTATATGGAATGAGGTGGAAGATTTTCCTTCTTGAAGCCTATAATATCTTCTGTAATCTCTCTAGTTTAATGAAAAGAAGGACTAGGGATGACAAGATAACAGTGTTCCAATATTTGAAGCTGCCACAAAGATGAGGTCAACCTATTCTCCAAAACCCCTGAAGGTAGGACAAGAAGCAATGGATAGAAACTAATCAAGGAGAGAAACAACCTAGAAATAAGGAGAAACAGAACAATTAATCAGAGGAATGGCTTGCCTCCAGAAGTTGTAGGTGCTCCAACACTGGAGGGTTTTAAGAATAGATTAGACCACCTCTGGAATGAAATGGTTTAGAGTTTTCTGCCTGAGCAGAGGGTTGAATTAAAAGACCTCCAAGATCCCTTCCAACTCTGTTATTCTATTAGTCTATTCTATTTCTTTAGGCAGGGGCATAACACAAGTCTAAGGCCACAGCTTGCCTTTGAGTGAGGTGGCAGAAACCACTTTCAAAAACCAGGACAAAAAATAGTCAATGTATTATTACATAGGGATATAATTCATATGGTTAACTCAATATATTTAATACAGGTAGTCCTTGCTTAATGGCCATTCATTCAGAGACCATTTAAAATTATGAATAAAGAAACTTTATGATTTATGCCTAAAATGATGGCCATTGCAGTATCCCTACACCGTGTATGCAGTCGTGTGTTTGTGATCTGGACACTTGGCAACACTTCTATCCTTAACACTGGTTGCCAAGTATCTGGTGATCATGAGATTACCATTTTAAATCTTTCCTGCCAGCTTCCCCAGAAAGCCAGCAGGGAGGATCACAAAACATTGCTGCATGCCAAGCAGTTTCTGGGGGTTGGCTGGAAAAGGTCCATCCAGAAAACCAAACTGGATTTTGGCATTACTGGTTGCAATGTGGGCCACCTGCACAGGCGGCCCTCAGAAATGAGAGAAGACCCTCTTGTCTCTGGGGGCTGGCTGCGATCATCCTGTGCTGCAAACACTCTGTGTCAAAATCCTGCTTGGATTTCAGGATGGATCTTTTTCAGCCAGTCTCTTGAGAGAAAAAGTCCTGCCCTCTAGAGCAGGGGTGTCAAGCTTGATTTCATTGAGGGCCACATCAGGGTTGTGTTTGACCGAGGGTGTGTGTGGCCGAGGGGGACATGGCCAGCTCGATGTCACTCATGTTGGGGGCACCTCTGCAACCCTCTGCCAGGGAAAACGGAGCTCAGGACCACGCAGCCCTCCCAAGCTCTGTTTTTGCTGGCAGAGGCATGGTGGGCTGGTCCTTGCTGTTTCCAGGGTGGCCCCCTGGGCCAGATCTGGCCCATGGGCCTTGAGCTTGACAGCCCTGCTCTAAAGGGATCCAACCTTATGCGTCTGAGTCCCTCTGGCAGGCAGCTCTTTGACAGCCCTGTCTGCTTAATTACCCAGCGGATCACTTAACACCTACAACCAGTAGTATTCCAGGATTACAGTTGTTGATGGGAGCAGTCGTGTGATGTCTCACTTAACAACCAGTTCATTCAGCGACTGAAGATTCCACTCTCAATTGTAGTAGTAAGACGAGGACTGCCTAAATTTCCATTCTGTCACACATTCAAATACAATTCCATTAGAACTCCCAGACAGACTTTGGAATTCACACAGAAGGGCTTTGAGATTTCACAAAGCCTTTGAAGCTCAGTTGTACATCCTGGTCTTAAGGTGCAATCATCTTTCTAAAATGATGGTAAGTCTTCTGATGGAAAAAGTAAAAGCCTTTTGAAATGAATTTGTCCTCTTTTAAAGATGTCAGCTTTCAAATGTATAACTTCGATCTTTCGCTATCACTGTAGCAATTTTGCAGTTTATCTTCCAAAACTAAAAAAAAACAAAGGAGAAGCACTCGTTCAGAGGAATGATTCAAAACATTAAAAAAGTAAAATATCCCAATCTTTGACCACCCTTTGCAATAAAAATAATACAGTAAAGAGAAAAATTGCAGACTACAGGAACCAGGAGCACCACTCAGGTGACCCTGGGGACACAAATAAACCTCCAAGTGCTTTACCGACCCTCTAACAGGATGCAAATGACCAGCTGTCTGCAAGAAATATAAATCCTAACATTCCCTACCATCCAGTCAGAGCTGAAGAAGCTTCTTAGATGACAAGCGAAACGTCTTCAACGAAAAAATAAGAAAGTCCAGTTGCCTCCTGAAAAAGCACCTTTGGGACAATAGAAGAAAAAGGGAAATAGTTTTAACATAATTTGATATTGGGAAAGGAGGAAAAAAATAATGGAATAATAACACAACATACCTTATTAAAAGTATTATACAGATATTTGGCTACCTGATACATGAGTGTGGGTTAGCATCCTTAAAAAAATAATAAATATAACATTTATCTCCGTGGCCCTTGTATTTGGGAATGATTGGGGCAATCAGAGGATGACTTGGTACATCATAGAAACCATATGAGGACATGAACAAGAATTTCTACCTCACTGGATCCACAGAGGCAAAGTCTCTGCAGATAAGGATTCTCATGAAATCTTCCATTCAGTTGTTTTATTGTACTGTTATTTTCCTCCTTTCCCAGTAACAAATTGTCGTATTAAACTATTTCTCTCTTTATTTTTTATTGTAACAACTGGTTCAAAGTCTGTAATAAAGATTTTGATCAGAGGAATGATAAATGTGCCATAAATAATTTGGAAAGTTGAGTGAGATAATAGACACAGAGTTCTCTCAAAAATATGAAATCTTAATACAATTATTAGTAATTAGGTTTAGATGGCAGCTTTGACACACAGCAATGGCAACAATTCATATTAAAGTCTATGTGCAGTTACAATATTATAAATAACTATTTATTAAAAGTGTTTTTGAGTCACTTCCTATTTTTTAAAATTCTAAACTGATTTGTAGTACTTACCAGGACAGAAAATAAACACAGGATTTTTTTAAAAAGTTGAAATAATCCATAAGAAGATAGATATTGAGGAAGTTAATACTATGTAAGGCCAGCATTAAAAAGTGTTATTTTTAAAAAGCATCTAAAATGTGACACCATTCAGGAAACTTTTTAGGTCATCACAGGGGAAGTTCACTCTGTGTAGTCACCAAATGATAGTATGTAAATCACATCATGGAAGGAATGCCAAGAAAACATAAGGCGTTTGAGCTAATGAATGAGCCTCAAGAGATTGTTATTGTTGTTCAGTCACTAAGTCATGCCTGATTCTTCGTGACTCCATGGACCACAGTAAGCCATGCCCCCTTTTTCTCCACTCTTTCCTGGAGTTTGCCCAAATTAATATTAATTGTGTTGATGACGCTATCTAACCATTTCATCCTCTGCCATCTCCTTCTCCTTTTGCCTTCCTTTCTTCTCAACAACAGTTCTTTTCCAGTAAGTTCTCTCTTCTCATTTGGTGGCCAAAGTATTTGAGCTTCAGCTTCAATATCTGTCTTTCCAAAGGAGAGTCAGGGTTGATTTCCTTTAAGGTTGTCTGATGCAATCTTGCAGTCCAAGGAGTTTTCAAGAGTTTTCTCCACCACCACAATTTGAAAGCATCAGTTCTTCGATGCTTGGCCTTCCTCATGGTCCAACTCTCACAGCCATGCATTACTATTAGGAAAGCCATCGCTTTGACTATATGGATCTTTGTCAGCAAGGTGATGCCTCCGTTTTTAATATGCTGAGATTGCCAAACTCTGATATCCTGCAGCATTAGCTGTTTTGGTTGATGTTACTTGAAGATGTAGATCAGGAAAACTGTATCTACCCTAAAGTGACAAACAAGGTTGTTCATAATTTGGAAAGAATGTGGAATGTGGAATGTGGAATGTATGTGGAAATGGCTTTGGGAGACAGAAGGAAGAGCTGCAGACTAGGCAACAGCCAGAGAAGACACAACTGAAATGGGGGAAGAAACATTTCAGAAGGAATCCTTATTTTGTTAAACTTTAAAAGCAAGGAGCAGGGTGCTGTGTGGATATCCATTCAGATTTGCAAGATTCTACTAGTGTAGCCTTACAATAAAGATAGAGTTAGTCTTATATGGGCTCAGTTGTCTCTTATCTGGCTGTGTTTGTTTGGACTACCTCCTAAGATTGACAAAGAGATTGATAGATACCACTACATTTTGGGTGGCGTTCTCCTCTTATTTCCCCATATTCTGGACTCAGGGAAAGAAATGGGTAGCTATGCCTAGATCCCGCCCACAAGTTTTTCACCCTTTTTTAGGAGTTCATTTGAAAAAGATTCCAAGAAGGTGTAGACTATAACATGTGCCTTCCAGCATGATTAGAAACAACATGATCCTAACAGTTTCAGAGCTTGATTTTGAGTTGCTTTTCTGCTGGTGAATATACAAAGTGATTAAAAACAATGAAACTTTACAAAAAATAATTAGAAGCAATAGTCGTAAAACAAACAGTTCAAAACAATACCAGATGAAAACCAAATCCAAAGCAGCAGGTTAAAAACAGCAGGGTGAACATTTAGACGTTTACATTTCCAGCTCAAAAGTGGAAAACAAAATGCTGGCTATATAATATGTTCCTTTGTAGGGGTAAAAAAATATGGACGGTGTGCTTGTTCTGCTGTTGATTTTATAATGCATGGAAACAAGCTGTTCTGGTACTTTTAATAGAAAACCAGGACATTATTGTTACTATTACATGCTGGGTCTTTATTATTATACTTTCATTCCCTAGACTGTAGTACTTCTCTTTTTAATTTTGAATATTAAACAAAACTTGCGATTCTGGTTTGTGACACCATAAACATGCTACAGTAATCCACACTCATATATTTATGATGCCATCAATATTTATTAAAAACATTAGTAGCACAGGAAAAGAAAAGTCTGTGCATATTTATTATTTCATAGAGCTTTACCCAGAAAACATTTTATTAAACAAATCTAAATTGGAAATGTTGAACTTTGAGAGGGAAAGAACAGAGATGATGGCAATCTTGAAATACCTGAGGATGTCACATTGAAAGTAATCAAAATCTGTACTCTTGTCTTTTTTGAATACAGGGCATAAAATAATACAATTGAGTTATAGGAAGATTAGGAGCTCATGTGATTAGGATGCTGGGTTGACCAATTTGCAAGCCTGTGTTCGAAGCCCGAGTGCTGGTGTGTGACGCGGTGAGCTCCTATTATTTGCTCCAGGTCCTGCCAACCTAGCAGTTTGAAAGCATGCAAATGCAAGTAGATAAATAGGTACCACTTCAGTGGGCTCATTAACGGGGACATGAAAGGAGTCCCCAACTGGACATCCCCTGGGACAGTGATGTCACAGGTTAATCACTTCACCACAGAACTCTTTAGTGCTTCTGACGTAGAAGTATAGTATAGGAAGGTTTTGGATTTTTTGGGTGGTTTTTATCATTTTTGATATTTTATTATTGTTTTGTAAGCCACCCCAGGGTTACGCTATATAAGCTGTGCGAGCAAATAAATCTACTAAATAAATAAATACACTCTTATTTGCATCTTACAAGGAGCACTCTAGGAACACCATTAGCTTCACAGTGTAATAAGTTATCCTAAGGTAATGGACTCCCCTTCATTTTTAAAACAGGGGTAAGGCTCCCAGGGATATTTCAGTTTGGATTCTTGAATTGACAAAGAATAGGACTCAGTGGCCTAAGTAGCCTTTTCCTACTCTAGGATGTTGTGATCCTGTCTTTGGTTACATCTGCAGTCCACCTTTGTAGAATGGGTCTTTTGATAGCTGAGCTTTGCAGTAGTGTGTATTCTAAAAGTAATAACTGTAACAGTAGATTTTGTGTAGCACACAGCAAAACACAAAGAACAAAGGAATGGCACTGGAAGCAAATTACAACTTTCCAGGCAAAAGTCTTTTTATAAAGGGCTATCTTTTCTATGGAGTTTGGTGTAGTGATTAAGGAATCAGGGTTGAAACTGGCAGAGTATGAGTTCTAATCCCACTTTAGCCAAAAAGCCATCTGGATGACCTTGAGCCAGTCACTTTCTCTCAGCTTTAGAAAAGAGGCAATGGCAAATCACTTCTTAGAAACCTTGCTAAGAAAATTTCAGGACCTTGTCCAGGCAGTGCCAGAGAATCAAGTACAATTGAATGGAAGGAAAATATCTGTCGGTCTGTCTGTTGGTCGGTCGATCTGTCTGTCTACAATCTATCATCTATCTGTCTATGTTATCTATGAGGCTGGAATCATTTTTACCAAATGTCCATATACATTTGTTTTCTTGAATACGAATCAGAAACCTTTTTTCTTCACATATTAAATATGAAACAGTATGTTTATAAAAATGAGCCGATCGTTTTAAACCTGCTACTCCTAAATTTAATGAATTTAATGCCATTCCCTTCTTAGATGAGAAGAAACAGCTAGATGGTGTTCAAGGAGGCCCCTTCAGTTCCTTTACAGCTGTTATTTTAGGGAAAACAGCAATAAGTTAGACTTCAAACATTAGTGTTAATTATCTACACTGTAAATCTTAATCAGCTTCATTAATAACAATCCTTAACTGTTGGTAATATTCACATATAAAATGCTGACATTTTTCTGGGAATGTTGCAAGAAAAGGAAGTAATGGAAAAGCTGCATGTTCCTGGCCAAACGAAGAGGCCAAGTTTGTCTTGCTTTCATTATAACATTCTTCATGGGGAGGACCAAGGTTGAGCTTCATTGTGACCTTTAGCTTTCTTTTCTCTTCAGCTTAATCAAGACTGTGAATTACTCTTAATTAACAGCAAGTCTGGAATTTCCTGGCTTGCATCTTATAAAAACAAACAAATGATAGCAGTTGGCATGTGTCTCTGCTTCTTTTCAAATATATATATACATTTTAGAAAAGTTGTTGTAGAATGATAATCATCATCTCCTTTTAATGATCCCATAATCCCTTGGGGTGGAGTTGGGGCAACTGAATGGAGCCGAGTGTTTACTGGCCGGATGCCCTTCCTGTCGTCAATGCAGAGTTTTATTCA
>JANHFL010001506.1:83794-99300 GCA_032468155.1 Oxyrhabdium leporinum | reverse complement strand
CTGTAGCCCAGGGTAGTGTTTGGTAGCAGCTTTGGATTCTGGTTGATCTCATGAGTGGCAAAGAAGAAAGGCAGGACGTTCCAGAAACTCATACTCTGTATACTGCAAGATAAAAAACTGCAGTTGGTTTCTTGATGTGGGGTTTTCATCTTCAATTCATGAAATCACATGGTATTACCTGAAGCTGTTCCTTTATGACATTTAGCAATCACTTGGATTGCTGTCTTATGAGGCTAGTCTCATAACAATCTAACAATCTGAAATTAGTTATAGAATGCATCTCTAATATGTCTCTAACAATGCTGTAGCCCAGGATAATATTTGAAAAGAGCTTTGCATTCTCGTTGAACTCATGAAGAGAAAAGCAGGAGGCAATCAGACCAAAATCTCACTCCTCCTATTATAATGCAGGAAATATTCTCAGGAATTCATTCTTCAATTTAAAAAATGCCAGATGATTATACTAGTAATTTGTTGCACCTTGTCAGGTTGTTGGGTGTTGCTCTTAGAAGGATAGTCTTATTGACTACAGAGGACTTCCTTTCCATTGCTTTTCTTTGGGCTTAAAACCATCACAATTAGAAGTTCTAGATAGTTTTAACCATAGACTGCTAATGTCGTAGATGTCAATATTAAAATTTAAAACATATAACATTTTAGCATTCATATCAGCTAACCATCCCTATTAAAAGAAAGAGATTGGAAAAGATAAAATTCATCACTAGTGTTAAGAACACATCAGGAATTACCTTTGAAATCTGTGGTTTGGAGGCTTAAAGAAGATGTATGGTTGAAATATAGTACTAGACGTAGATATGATTCCACTAATCAGGAAATCCCCTGGCTTGTAGTAATTAAATACGTGTCCTCCCTCTTTCTGCACATTTAACGGACATTTGGTCATCAGCGTCACACATGGAAAATGGGACACCAAGAGAAGCAGCACCAGAACTATTTCAGATGTCATAATGAAGATCTTCTTTAGTTCTCTGAGACAGGCAGCGCTCACTTTACTTTCAATGAAATCTAAGGGGAAGCACTTTTCTCTTACCAAAGGACAGAGATACACTGACTTGATCAAGCAATTATAAAATTTAACATTAAAAGAACAGCATTAAAATTCAGACCTGTACAGTGTGCCTACAGAAATCTCACCATGTGTTCTTCATCATCCTTGAGGTCCTTCTGGATCCGATCTTCAGATTTTTATAAGAATTATGAAATATTTGTGAAAACTGTTGATAAGGGATACTAAATGTTATTATCTTGGTTTCAAAATAACTGTGGGTGAGAGAAGTCCCCTAAGCTTTAGTGGAAGATGAAATAATCATTATGATTTTGATAATTATACAGGGATTTGGGAATCACGATTGATTTTCTGTATGACTTCATTTAGTAGTCTGTAGAAAGGGGGGGGGGGGTTGCATGACTTACTGATGTAGTTCCAATGTAATCATCAAAACAATTCAGGATATGTTTTAATCCTGTTATTCAAGAAACTTACTGTCCAATGAATATATTTGGGTTTCATGATGAATCGTAGCTCAAAGGAAGCACTGATTGCGCTAGTGAATTAACTCTGGTGGACCCTAAACCTCTGGTTTAGTATTTATCTTGCCTCTGCTGGATCTCTCAGCAGCTTTCAATATTCAATCAGGATATACCTCTAGACAAATTGAGAGAGTGGGAATGAATTTTCCCCACCCCCAAGCTCTATTCAATTCCTCTACTCAGTCAACCTTCTTGTGATTTCCAAGTATACACCAGCAGGGAAAGTCTTTGTCACTGTGTGAAGTCCCACATAACTCATTGAAGGAAACTCAGAACATAGAATAATAGAGTTGGGGGAGATCTTGGGGTCTTCTCGTCCACCCCCCTGCTCAAACAGGAGACCCAACACCATTTAAGATAAATGGTTGTCCTGTCCATTTTTTAAAAACTCCAGTGGTAGAGCACCCACAGCTTCTGAAGGCAAGCTATTCCATTGGTTGATTGTTCTCATCATTAAGAAATGTCTCCTTACTTTTAGGTTGCTTCTCTTCCTGGTTAGGTTCCAACCATTGTTTATTGTCTTGTCTTTTGGTGCTTTGGGAAATAGTTTGACCCCCAACCACCTTGTCTGTGTAGGAGCCCATCAAATATTGGACAATATCTCACTCATTAGACTAGACATATCTAATTCCTGTAACTGTGGTTCATATGTTTTAGCCTCCAGCCCCCTAATCATTCTTGTTCCTCTTCTCTGCACCCGTACAAGATTCAACAGTTCCAAGAAGGCTCCACACCCATTTATAACACTCAGGTGAACCTGATGATGCAGATAAACCTCCAGGTGCCCTTAGTGACTTGCTAAAAGAATGCAAATGGCCAGCTGTCTGCAAGGAGTATAAATCCTTCCATTTCCCACCATCCAGTCAGAGCTGAAGAAGCTTCTCGGATGAGAAGCGAAACCTCTTCAAAGAAAAAACAGAGAGTCCTCTTGAAAAAAAGCACCTTTGGGACAACCATGACCTGGATGACTGAGAATCTCCATAGGCACATATGTTATATAGAAACTGGAGGCTGAGATTTCTAGTCCTCTTTTGGCCACAGAGCCAACTGGATGATCTTAGGCCAGTCAACTCTGCCAGCCCTAGGAAGGAAACAACGGTAGACTTTGTTCATTTGTATTCTGAAGTCTAGCAATAGTTGACGCAGCCCCACAGATGCCTTGTTCTGGAGTGCGGTGTTCAACCACCATAGAGGACAAGACTACTGTGCTTTGTTTCATACTGTACCAGGCAATGAGTTACTCCCTCTGTCAAAATAAATCTATGGTTTGTAAGTTGCCCTCCTATCAGATTTATCTTCACCTCAGGCCAAATCTGTACATCCAGTAAGTTTTGGATCATTAGTTACAGAGTATTTTAAATAAAAGACATAGTTCTTTTTAAGCATGTACTGAGGGTTGTTTTTTTTTACTGCTGTCTGATATTCCTGGGTTGGCTAACCAACATTTATATTCAGTAGTTTGCCTTTACTGGCTATGTCAGATCTACTCACAGTTAACCTATATAATTACTTTTCTACACTGCAATTTAGAAAGTTGATAAGGCTTGTTACCTATTGGGTTTGACTAAGCAAGTAACTTTCCATTTTTCTTCTGTTTCATTTCAGTTCTGAGATAGTGGCTAATATACCAAATAATTTTTATTTTCTGTTCCTTACTTGGATTATCCACAAACTGCCCTCTTTTTTGGGAGGGTCCTCTGCACATACAGTTAGATCTTGACATAATAGAGGATGTACATTAGCGATGCCCAACTGTGGCAATTTTACGATCTGTGGACCCAGAATTCCTGAGCCAGCCATGCTGGCTGTAATTAACTATGAAATTATTATTAATTTCATAGTTAACTATTAATTAATGAAGCGATTAACTATTACTGCATATAATTTATTATATGTTGCTTTCCTTTGTAAGTTTCCTGGGTGCAAACAAATATTGTTAATAAAAATAAATATTGCAGCTCAACTGGGTTTACCCTTTTTTTCTTCAATAAAACGAGCAACACCTCATTCCGTATATTTAATTTTGTAGTTTTTAAATTTCAAATTGGAGCCTTTGGTTCTTGCTTGATAGCCCGGTATTATTCCTAATTGGGTTCAATTTAATTTTTTCCTTCCCCCCCCCCCCTTTAGAGACACATACATACATTTTGCACTCACATACCTTTAATTGTGAGCGATAGGGCTTGCTCTCCTTCCCCAACTCACAGGGGATTTTATCTACATATTTGGTAGGCAAACAATTTTGCAGGTAAGTATCGTCAGTGCTTCTCCCCAGAGATCAGCTGACAACCTCTATCAAACCAAACACATCTTCTCATATTTAGCAGGTTTTGTTTTTTGTTTTTCTTTTCGCAACCCCATTTTGTTCAAAGCTGTAGCTTAACATTTGGTTTTCATGTTTTACTCTTTTGTTCTTCAAATAGTTTTCAAATTCCTGGTTGTAATGTTCTCCCTGTTATTGTATGTTAATGGCTTTATTTTTATATTAAACTTGTTTTCAGTGTCAGCATAGAACGTGTTGAATTTCTTAAACACGTTCACTCTTATTGGTTATGAGATAGGTAGAGGTAGTCCTTGACTTATGACCACAATTGATCCCAAAATTTCCACTGCTAAGCGAGGCAATTGTTAAGTGAGTTCTGCCTCATTTTATGACATTTTTGCCACAGTTGCTAAGTGAATCATGCAGTCGTTAAATGAATCTGACTTCCCCCATTACCTTTGCTTGTTGAAAGGTTACAAAAAGTGATCACTTGACCCCCAGGACAGTGCAACTCTCATAAGTACATGTCAGTTGCCAAGCGACCGGATTTTGATCATGTGACCATCGGGATGCTGCAATGGTTGTAACAGTCATGAATTACTTTTTTCAGTGCTGTTGTGACTTCAAACGGTCACTAAATGAATGGCTGTAAGTTGAGAACTACCTGTACATACATATCTCATAGGAATGAAATATGCAATGTACAGGTATATGTATATTTTAATGTTGCAAAGTAGCTTTTTTCACTCTTCATATTTATTGCGATTTGATTCCAAATGTCTGAAAACTCAAGTTCCATCAGCTGTCTGGCTTACTTGAATTTCCACCTGGGAAAACTGTTTCTTTTACTTTTTGTCTTTAGTTAGCAACCCTCTTGTTTCTTGCAAAGGCAAACATTCATGTCAGTTGGTAAGTCCTCATCCTTTATTTTCTTAATAGCAGATTTATAGAATGACCAAGATTTCACAGTATTATTTTGATGCATGCATCCTGTTAATCTGTTCGCTTTAGCACCTCAGCAAATTAGTTTCATTGTGCTTTCCTTTTAAAACCACTTGATGGTTCTTTCTTTTTAATAGTACAAAAATTGATGCTTAAGCACAATGTCACGGTCACATTGCATAAGATAACATATGTAGAGAGCAAATAGATATGCCTCTTGGAATATTATATCCCTTCTTTAGAATTTATTAGACTTTTTAGTTATAAAAGTTATAAAGTATTACAAGCTTAGAACATTGGTGTATACATTTTTCACCAGGAAAGTGGGTACCTCTTCAGTACACTATTGGATAATTAGTAAGAGGATCAAGAAAGCTTTATCTCCATGTACTTAGAGATAAACTTGGTGCTAAAGTATAGATAGATGGTTGTCAGGATTTCTGTAACCAAATTTCCTTTTCTGTAAAATATATATGTATATATACACATACAGATACACACAACACACACAAACACACACACATTGTGTTTCCCCTAAAATAAGACCCACCCCAAAAAGAAGTCCTTTCATGTTTTTGAACATGTACACGGAAATTAAGCCCTACCCTAAAATTAGCCTCCATTTTGCCGTTAGAGCCTTCCGGAAAGCCCTCTGCAGCTGAGAAACGGGTTCCGAATTGATGTGTGCGATGCTCCCTGGCTTCTGTTTTGTCTTCAGATGCCTTCCAGAAAGGCCGCTGCAGCCGATAACAGAGCTCTGGATCAAAGAAAAGCCCTATCTGGTCTTATTTTTGGGAAAACATGATATAAGTATACACACATATACATATACATAATCAGACCAAGAAGACTACTGCTTTTTTGCTGCAGATGTTTGATAAAGTTATGACACTTGAGAGAACAAGATCATAAACAGGCCCTTCTCTGATGACTTCACCGGACAGGCACATATATAATCTATACGTGAAAAAAAATTGTAGTTATTTCAAAACTTACACTGAATTGCAGTCTAACAAAGTAATCCTAGATGCATCTATTCATATACTGTTATCATTACTGCTAATAATATGGAGTGAGATCAAATCCTTTAAATGTGCACCAGTAGTCCTTGACTTATGACTGGCTGCTTAGTGACAGTTCAAAGTTATGAGAGACCACGAAAAAGCTACTTATAACCTGGATTTGAGGTTCCAACAATTGTCCCTTTCCCCATGGCCCCATAACTGCATTTTGGGTATTTGGCAACCATCCCACATGTATAGCCATTTGCAGTGTCCCATGGTCATGTCACTAAGATTTACGTTTTTGTCGGAAACTTGTTTTTACATCGGCTTTCTGGCAAAAAAGTGGGTCCCCTTAACAACCATACACTTGCTTAACAACCACCTCAGAAAAGGCTATAAAATTGAGTGTGGATATATGGTGACCCACTTAATCGCCATCATGACTCATGACCAAAATTGTGACCTCAATTATGGTTGTAAGTAAAGACTACCCTTGCATCATTAGGCCTTAAGAATATCTGTTGCAGGTGGTTCTGCCCATGCATATTAATGCTGAACATTATTGCTTTGCTTCTGTCTAAAGATTCTTTTCATTTTTCCTGTGCACTTTTTTTTTAAAAAAAGGCTCACTCCTTCTTTATATAGTCAGTGGAAGACCAATGGAGTAAAATATTATTTTCCTTGGATGGCACAATGTCCTTTAGTTGGAGAGACTACATGGTGAGAATTGATTGCTGCTTTCCATTCCCTTGAAAGTAGCTGTCTATGGTTTAGCACATTGTTTTTGTCAGACATTCCCTTCATCCCTAGTTCTCAGCGGACTCCTGCTTTGACTACTAAGTAGGAACTATAGTGTGAAGTTAGGAGGAGAGCTTTCCTTTGTTGCCAGGTGGGCTATCATTAAATCCTGGCTGTGTGTTTGTGTTGTTATTGTTGGGTGTGTGTTTTTTTTTAATGACAGTAAGCCTGATAACACCAATTACTTCATAATTAGACTCTCGGGAAGGAGAAGCAAGCTTTAGAAGAGCACACTTGAAACAGATGGTGGGATTACCACTTGGAGTCTCTTTGCCCTCTCCTTCCCTCTTTCTCTGCTCATCCTGGCTCATTTTCAAAAGCAAACTGCTATGCAGATGCAGAAGCTTTATTTATTTACTTATTTATTAAGTAATCAAATTTATATAGCTGCCAATTTCACGAGAAGTATTACTGTCTTAGAAAGAGATTGAGGTGTATGCAGAGAAGGAGAGGGCAAAAGAAGGAATGAACGGGGATGTTAAAAAAAGTTTTAAAAAAGAAACCTGTTTGAGCCTGTTTGAAGATGTTCTTTGTTTATTTGTTTGCAACAATTACTTATAACAAACTGTCCCAGTCCAAATTCTGTCTCTTGTATTACAGCTATTAGAACCAAAGAGAGGAACTTTCTGTTGGCTTCTAGCTTCCACTGGGGATGGCTGGCTTGCGTCTTTGATTAGGAAAAAAGATTGAATCTGGGTTTCTCATTTGTTTCTTTATTTATTCAATTTCTAAAGCGACTCCCGTTGGCTTACAATTCAATTGTTTTGAACCCCACCCTGACACCCTCAGAAGCTACTAGTTAAACTTAACCTATATGTAGTGATTGTATCCTATATTCTGGTTCAAATTTCTAAAACATCTCCCATGTGAAACATCTTCATCATCACAATGGCCTGGGGGAAAATAAGGCTTGAGCTACATCATTCTTACAAATAGCTAATCTTTCGAGAGGAATCACATATTTTTAAGTGATTGAATCTGCATAGATTTGCATATCATCAAAGAAAGTTCTGTAGGAATTCAATTTTAAGAAAATCCTCACATGGCCCAGCACGCTCTAGCTGATTTATCAAAAGCGGTTCCCTAGACTATTTACAGATTAATTTTAAAAGAAAGATAATCACGGTCCCCAGGTTTATATTATAGAAGGCATAGCATAGATGGAAAAAGGCAAGGAAAGAAGAAAGATTGGGCATCAATTCTTAGTTCTGTGTCCTTCTTCAAGAATATTTATTAAATGTACTTAGAAATCTTAATTTCAGATCTGCTTTAGAAATGTTTACAGACACAGTATGCAACATGGCGGCTGAGAAACAGGCAAATTCTTTGCTAGTGTTCATTAGGAATGGGTTGAAAATAAAACTGCTTACCTTGGAATGTTCCATACCTGAAATATTACATACAGATCTACTTGCCAAGGTATATATGACAGAAGAAGAATCCTTCCTGTCCCACTCATAAAATAAGCAATAATTGGAGATGGCAACAGCTTCTTCTTACTGGAATTGTTTCTTCTAATTATATCTAAGATAGGCATTTGCTCCTTTTATTAACGAAATGGGGAATGGCTCTTAAAGTTGTATCCACAAGAGGTTGTATTAAAAATCATTCATTTTAACCATTAATAAAATTAATAGCTACCTTATTTGATGAAATATAACAGTCCTTTTTAAAGCAAAATATTTCATGACTGAATGATTAACCCATTGACTGTTGTAGCCCTATTGCGTAGAAATAATAAAGCCGAAGCCTCCAGCTGCAATTTGTTAGTTGCTATTTATTATTTTTACGTTTGATTCTAATACTTGGTGGCATTTGTTATGACTTGGTGGCATTTGTTCTTAGCCCTCCTGGGAGAATATTTCATAGAGGAGTAGTTGCTTTTCTATAAAATAATCTTAATGCTCAGAAACTTCTGATTTCCGTCACAGAATACTCACTCAGTTGGCAATCTTATGCTGTATGTACTTGGAAAATTGTCTGCCTTGTGTAAATCAGTTGATTCAACAATTCAAACTCAGTAGCTTACACCTGTAAAATTGGATTAGAGCCACCTTCCCCAAGCTGCTACTGTGTTGGTAGGTCTGATTGCAGCTTCTGTCACTCCCGAACTAGCATGGCCGGTGGCTGTCTAGCTATAACAAGAATCATGTTTGACGATTCCCAGAGGGAATAGCTGAATTAGATTCTAACTTTCCTAATTCACTAGAGATAGCCAAAGCCATTTGACACAGAATGTAATAATGAACTGATGCACATTTGCAAGTGAACATCCATATGACAGTGAGCTGTTGCTGATCCTGGCTCCCTAATAAAATGCTGCAGTATAATCCAATATTCTGACATTGTAAGTGTGGAACATGTTTGACATTGCCAGGGAAAATATGGCTGTCTAGTTATATGCACTACATTTTACAATAGGATATGATCCTTTTCCCTTTCCAAGTAATTTTGTGTGAGGTTTTAATACCTCTGAAGATTAGCCCAAAGGTTAGCAGCTGCTTGAAATGGTTAGGGTTAAGGTTGTAGCAATAGCACTTAGACTTATATACCGTTTCATAGTGCTTTATGGCCCTCTCTAAGTGGTTTACAGAGTCAGCATATTTCCCCCAACAATTTTGGGTCCTCATTTTACCCATCTCGGAAGGACAGAAGGCTGAGTCAATCTTGAGCCTGGCGAGATTCGAATTGGCAAATTGCAAACAGCCGGCAGTCAGCAGAAGTAGCCTGCAGTACTGCATTCTAACCACTGCGCCACTGCAGCTCTTGTATTTGGTGAATATAATCCTTACACCCAAGGCTAATTTCTCTTCTGCCCTGCCCAGTTACCTCTTTCCGTCATCTTTTCTTCTACCAGGAAATTCCATCCCTTCTTTTTCTCTTTTTTGTAGCATATCCATCCTGTTCCCCCCCCTATTTTTTTTTCTCCTTTAAGGAGGAAGAGGAATGTATACAAGGGCGTGCAAACTTGTGTTCTCTATGAGAGTGGTTTATGTGTTTGCGACAGAGAATGATTGTTAATGGAGACTGTTAATTTTGAATGGGCTTTCTTATTTAACATGGGTAAGAAGTTATTATTGAAGTTATTAATTGGAGTAATATATCTTTTTTCCCCACGTGGCCTTGTCTTTAAGGTGAGGGAGAATGTGGTTTATAGAGACAGGTGTAAATACATATGTATATGTAGCTTTGTGTTTGACACATACATTCATCGGATGTGTATATTAGCAGGAACACAAGATCTGGAAGACTAATAGCAGTTGGATTTGGCAAATCTGGTTGACAGATTTGAGAAGTTGGGTATCTGAGAATTTTTCTTGGTTTTATCATGTTATGGTTGGTTGGTTTGTTGTATGTTGTTCATAGCTGATTATCTTAAATTTAGGGTTATCTTCATTTTGAGGAAATACAATATATAAATCTGTAGCCAAATCCTGATCAATTTCCCATTAAACATGCAGGAGGAAGGTGTATGTAGATTTCTATTAGAGTAATTGCCTATGAATATTTATATGCTTTCCTGGCTTTGCATATTGTTAGCGGTAGAAGTAACTCTGGCAGCGAATTAATTTAGAAATGACTATGCCTACAAATATTAAATATAATTGAGAATGAATGGCTAGAATGAGAAATATAAGCTTTTAGTTTCTGTGTCATTTAAGAAATTGTGACAGGTTTGGAAAAGTGAGAGATAAACTGCTAAAATTATTTTTTTTAATGCATCTTTTTGTTCACTTGTGAGATCTACAACATACTTGAAGTATTTTCTGATATAATTAATCCTTTAAATCACATTCACCCTTTGGTCAGATTATTTTAATGCCATTTTAAACATTGTTTCAGTTTCTGTATGCAAGTATTTCAGAATACTGATTCTGTTTAGCAGCCAAAAATTCTGTTTTGCCAGACCGTCTCCTGAACTCTGTTGGCACATATGGGTTAGTTTCATGTACTGGGCTAAGCTGTGATTTCTTCAAACTGTATTCATAATAGCTGATTTATGTATAATGTTAAACCATGAACTATGGTTTGCTTTTTTCATGCCATATTAAACTGAAATCAAATCAGACACTTATATAGCATTGGTAAACAGTGTTGGAAAGCTGCTACACCAATTTGCCACGTTATATAAATAAATATCATTGTCCATAGGAATAGAAGCATAACACCAGTGCAAAGCATTATTTTTAAAACATAGAACGGCTTCTACAGGGTCAGTAATTCTTGCAAATATATCGTCATCAAGTTGTCTTTCATTATATCATTTGACATCTCCCTCCAAGCCAAGTTCTTCTTTTCTGTTATTTATAAACATCCCTGGATTCTGAAATTCCTGCTATGCTAACCATCAATTCATCTGAGAATTTTTAGAGTTTGCATGAATCAGGTTACATTCACATCTGCCACCATTTCAGGCAAACATTGGTGTGAATTTCATAATCCTGCCTCAGAACACACTATTGGATTCTGAGATACAACAGTGATTGTGTTAGCATGTTGAGGTTTTTCCTAACTAGGCCTTTGTAAATTCCCAAATAATTGAAGCATTATTGAAATGCTTTATTCTAAAAATAACAATAATAAACTGCTTTCTTTTGAAAATAATAAACTGCTATAAAGCTGTTTAATGATGTAAGGTAATAAAGGAAGCCTTTTCCTCCTTTCCGTAGAGGAAAACAAAACTGGCATATTGCTTTGTATTGTATTGCTTCTGAGGCTCTCAAACCCAAAACTGAGAATGACACGTGCGATTTTTCCAAGCAGAGTTCTCGCATTCGCACCTATAGACAATATCATGCCAGTCTGTGAGCTCCGCTGTCCGCATCTACTATATACTCTGGAAATTAGTAAGCAGGGCTGTCTTCAGTCTGTTTCTCTCAAATATAATATCCAGACTGAGTTGCCTCTTACTCCTCTAGTATGCACCCCCTTTTCCTGGGGAATCCACTTCCTTACTACATTATCACAGAAGCCTCACCCAGCTAATTCCCACATTTTCAACAGCTAATTGGGCATGCTGGTGGCTGCAGCATGGTGGCACAGTAGTTAGAATGCAATATAACAGGCTAATTCGGGACACTGCCCACTGCCGGCAGTTTGAGTCTCACCGGCTCAAGGTGACCTCAGCCTTCCATTCTTCCTAGATCATTAAAATGAAGCGCCAGATTGTTGGGGGCAATATGCTGACTCTGTAAACTGCTTAGAGAGGGCTGTAAAGCACCATGAAGCAACATATAACTCGTAAGTGCTATTGCTATGCTTAGTAAAAATCTCAGAAGCATCACAAGAAGCTTTGATGAAATTAATTGCTACACTTCATTGAGATGAATGGTACTACTTCTGCAGTGTGAAGCACTTTATCTACTTTTTCACCCAAGTCTGGTACTAACCGGACCTTATTATTGTTTGACTTGATGGCTTTGACTTTTGTCCTATCTTTGTTCCGTGGTATTGATTTAGCTATAGATCAACTACACAGTGTTGTAAATAAAGGAGGTGATGCTTCTTCACCTTTATCCTCATATGAAAAGAGAAGTACTTTCAGTTCAGAAAGGTTGTTTTTCTCCTCCTTTTGACTGGGTCCTTGGTTGCCTTTTTAAAATGCAGATAAGATGATTACTTAGTTGTCCAAATAGATTTCATAGTAAAACTTCTGTGGCATATGAAATACGACTCCTTACAATTAGTTTGTCTATTTATTCATCTCTGAATATTTTTTTTAATTTTATTTTTAATACAAACAATCCATATTCCATTAAACAGTGTGTCGTCTGGGTACAAATATCTTGTGCAATAACGATTAGTTTGTCTATTTATTCATATGCTTAGTTCATGTATTCTTTTATTGTGAAGTTGCAGGCTTTTCCTTTTGATATCTTGCTTGGGAAAACCTATAAAGCAAGTCCTTATTTATTTATTCTCATTTACTACAGCACTAGCACTAGAAACAGCTTTATATATAAAAAAGATCAATAGCAAATACACTTATCTCCCTCTCCACGCACTGATTCTGACTGCACTAAACAAATCAGTGGTTATTAAGATTAGAACAACAGGCCAAGTTAGTGTAAATGTTGCTTGAGTTTTAGTTCTCTATCCTGTCAGTGTATAAGGTTCATAAATTGGAATAGACATGGTAACAGGTCATCCAGTGGGGACTGTTCGGTGACCCAGACAGCTCGGAACCTGGGCGTGGCTTAGGTTCACTGATCTGTATATATGTGAGTGCCTCTGTATTATATAGCTTCTCTGATTATGACTTCTGGATTCTGAGTTCTGGTTCTGGCTTCTGCTGTATGGTATTCTATATAAAGAAGTTTCTTATATAAATGAATCCTGCTGAATTATTTACTTGTGTGTATGGGTGGATTGCTGCATACTCTTAACATATCCCAAATGGACATGCTATTTATATTTTTGTATTCCAGAGTTGGGTTTTTTCAACTGGAAAATTAAAAAACTTATTTTTAGTTGGAGTGACATGTTATAATAGTGAAGTGACATATTCATGTCTTAAATGATCAAGGAAACACTTAACACTTCCACTACAAATAAGTTATTAAATGCTTTTTTAAAAAAATTATAATTCTAAGATGTTTTTAACTAACTGATAGCAAAAAATATTTCAGGAGTCTTTATAAAGAGCAGACTCTGTTAAAAAGTAGGACAGAGAGAGAGAGAGAAGGAAGGAAGGAAGGCAAAAGAAATACTGATTTCAAAATCTGTGTCAGTTGCTTTTCAAAAACATTCTGAATAGATGTATCTTTTATATATATATTTCTTTTGTTCTATGAGAACAAGCTGAACAAGGAACATATCAAATTGAACAGAAAATGCTCTTCCCATACTATCCTTCACTGTTTGCAGCACCCCTAAAATTTCTTTTAAGGAAGAAGTTAAAAAACTATTCATACTTTTCCAGTGTTTAATTTGGCCTTTTATAACCAGCATTATACATATTCATACTTTGCCTTTGGTGTTATTTGATTAAAGTATTATAATGGAGTTGAAGCTTACTAAATAAATTTCAGTGAAAATAAATTATGACAAGACTAATGAGTCAAACATCTGTCTAACATTAAAGGCATTTTAATGTTATGCCTACAGAGGATAAAATTAGATTAATTGGATTTAACAGAAGTAAGAAAAAAAAGTTAAGAGATCAATACAATACTATTACTAATGTCTATTGCCTGCCAAACCAAAGAAAGATTTGAAAGCAAATTGTAGATCTTTTGAGAGTAGCAGTGATGAAAGCTTTAATCATGTCAACATCTGTTGAGAGACAGATTCTTCCAGGGAATTCCTGACCATCCTTGGTGGCAACCTTTTCTTTTGGAAAATGGACTTAAAGTGGACATGCTCACAAGTAGAGCAAACATAGATGAAGAAGGAGAAGTACCAGAACTTTGAAGAAAAGTGATAATAAAATACAGGAAGTTTCTTTATTTGAAGCAAAACTAAAGTTGAATGTATTCAAATGTACTGACTTAAAGAAAATGAGTTTTAATTAACTCAGAACAAAATTAAGTAGGATTCTAATGAGGAAAGCATGGTATACATGATACTAAAACACAATTGCAAACAATTCCAGCAGGGAGGTAAACACATCAGGAAAAGAAGTCAATGTTGCAGCACAAAAAGCTTAGGAAGATAAAACAAAACAAAACAAAACAAACACCATCTGCTAACTGGAAAGAAGGATATGTCACCAAGAAGGAGCAAGATAACATGAAATTACAGAAAAATAGAAGAGTAAAGGTCTGGAATTGGCAAAGGTTTCTTCAAATCCAATAAATCAACAGATACGTTCAAAATAATAAGAGTCAGTATACCAAGTGCTCAGATAAGATTGCAACATTCCAACAATCTACAAGAAATGATAAAACTATTCAACACTTACTTTGAAATCAGCTTTTCCAATAAGGAGGTATGCTAAGCAAATGTGAAGAAAAAGATGGAGAAATTGAAGATTGATGGCAGTGTGGATAAGATTTTAAATCTCATGGGTTCATTGTACTTGATTTCTACTTTTACCAGTCTTAATTTCTTTCTGTTCATTTCTGATTTGTTAAAAGAAATAAGTATCTACATGAATACCAACATGAAAATCAGTTTGTTGGGGAAGTGTGAATTGCATGGATCTGCATTTCTCTTACCATCCAAACCGTACAGTTAGTGTTGCTAACCAAGCCATCTCAGATCCACACCTTCTCAGTTATGTTTTTGGAGTTCTTTCCAGGTGCCTGGATTTTTGCACACAGACTTACTGTTCACATGTTTTGTTTCCTTGATATGATTTTTATGTCTACATACATTGGTAGGCAGGGGTGAGCTTTAAATAATTTAGCAACCAGTTCTCTGCCCAGTTGCTGGGTGGGCGTGGCCTAGTAAGCCTCCTGTACCACCCTGGGAGCCAAAATGGGCTGGGGGTAGTTTTCACCCTCCCTGGGCTCCGGAAAGTCCCTGGAGGCTGGAAACGGACCTGTTTCTAGGCTCCCAGAACTTCCGGGAGGCCCATTTTTTGCCCTCTCCAGGCTTCAGAGTCTTTCCTCGAGCCTCCGGGAGGGCAAAAACAGCCTCCCTGGGCTTTGGAGGCTTTCCTCGAGCCTCTGGAAGGGCAAAAATGGCCTTCGTGGGCTCCGGATGCTCTCTGGAGGCCAGAAATTGGCCCATTTCCTGCCTTCTGGAACTTCTGGGAAGCCCGTTTTTCACCCTCTCTGGGCTCCGGAGGCTTTCCTTGAGCCTCCAGGAGGGCGAAAACAGCCTCCCTGGGCTCCAGAGGCTCTCTGGAACTTCCAGGAGGGCCATTTTTCACCCTCCCCAAGCCTCCATGTGGGCCCTGCACTTACCTGCGATCCAAAACTGGCTGCATGGAGATTCCTGGGAAGGGTAGGGTGGGTGGGCCACCCAGGGTTGGGAACTACCGGTTCGCCAAACTGGCCATA
>JANHFL010001506.1:42196-60595 GCA_032468155.1 Oxyrhabdium leporinum | reverse complement strand
TTCATTCTTCAGTCATTCAATATTTGCTACACCCTTCTAATAGTAATAACATTATTCTTGAGCATACTTAATAACATTCTTTTTCAGAATCTGATCTTAACCTTTATTTTTCACTTTAAACATGTTCTATAAAAATACATATAACAGTATTCTTCCTATTTCTAATCTCTTACTCTATTCTAATCTAATTCTCGGAAAGTGTTCTTCAGTGTTTTATTACGTGGGTAGATTTTATTAATTTGACTTTAGTTGCTGTCTGAGCCTAAACATTTTTCATTGATATGAAATTGGCTCCTCTCAGTATTGTTGATGAGCTTTTTAAAGGATAGTTTCTAGAATCCTTAGTTATCTACTAAAAATAATATAGTGAGTTATCTTTCACAGCAAGAGAGAGAAAATGTTTGTTGAATAAAGTATGAGAATTAAATTTGCCCTTTTAAAAATGCAGGTCAGCAAGTTCTCAGAATTAGCTGGCAATTCAGCAGGTTTGGTAGATATCAGTCCTTGGTTTCGACAGGATGAAAAACAACTGCTTCAGAATGATTCAGTATAACCTAAGGTTGAGTGTACTCCCCATTATAAATAAATGCATTGCTAGAATATTAAAATATTTCTATATCCTTGACGATGATACTTGGAAGATTTTAGACCAATGAAAAACACATATCTTGCCAAAGTAAGTTAATCAAGTAATTGCTGCATTGTGTTCAGATTTTTCTCTTAAAGAAGAGCAAAATAAATGTAATTAAGACAGAAATCCAATTACATATTTCAATTAATTTCAAGCAGTAACACTTGGCCATCTGGTTCAAAAAATACTATAGATTTAATAATGTTAAACAGGTTAAATGAAAAAGAGATACAATTGGGATGGATTTTTTTTCACTTAATCATGAATATAAATGTGAATGTTTGAAATTCTGTGAAGTTTAATTATGTTAAAACTGTTAAGACTTGATGTTGTTGTTTTTTTCCTAATCTCTATGCCGTTGGTAAACTCTATTTTTCATCCCATCCCTGTTTATATATATTTTTGAAACGATTAATAGATATACAGTATATGCATACTTGCTATTTTAGGATCTAAATAAATGGCTGCTTTTTGTAAAACTGCCAGGAGAGGCAATCTAAAGTGATGTTTAAAAAGAGAGAAAGAAAGAGAATCTGTCTTTGCCTATCATGTCCCATGCATTGTTTATTCACTGAAAGCAGTTTTATCTCTCTTCAGCCTGAAAACTTCCAAGGACTGCTTATGGGGCAATAACATCCAAACTGTCCCTCCTGTCAGGCTGAGAATTTAAAAAGACTTTTTAATCATTGTTAATTGTTGATTTGAAATATTTATGTGGTGGGTCACAACCCATAAAATAAACAAAAGAAAACAGTAAAAACAACAGCTTCATTTAAAACTCACAGTAACACCAATAACAACCTTTGAAGGAGAAAAAGTCTGGTTGGACTAGAAACACTAAATCCCCAATGTGAAAGTAAGTCTGTATGTCACACAGAGAAACTTGCCTCTGTGACTGTCCTACCCCGAATCTCTGTATAGTTTCCACCCTAAGGACTTTCAGGAAGCTATTAAAAACATATTTCTGTTCCAAGGTCTTGAGATAGGACTATTGTCCCAGTGATTTTGGTTCTTTTGATACAGCGTTTGCTTTTCAGACAGTTGTGTGACTTCTAATACATGCTGTTGTTGTTTTGTAAGCCACTCAGAATCATTATGTAGTTGGGCAGCCTTGAAATAAACAAATACAGATAAATATATACAATCATGCTTGCACCAGCCTGATCTTCAGAGGAAGGGCATTCCAGAAGTTAGTTCAACAATGAAGAAGCGTTATTGCCCGCCTTATTAAGAGAATAACCCACATTGGAAAGCTGCATTTATGTCCCCAATTACTCTGTGTACTGAATACCCAACGTCACTTGGGACCTATGAATCATGTTTACTGATGTAGACCAAGTCTGCCTAATTACAGTGAAACATGGAAATCTTTTCTTGGAATTGCTGTGAAAAAAATTATATCAGTATAGAACTGTATAAGAAGTCCTTGCATATATAATTGTTATTGTATTTCCCTTTCTTCTTTCATTTCAGTGTGCTTTTCTTCTGTTTTATTAAACAAAATAAGCCATGTCCTTACACAATTTATCTCTTAATCATGGGACACTGAGCATTACTATCTCCCAAGATCTTAAAGTTTGGAAGATGCAACCTGGGAGTAGTGTGTCCAGAAGAAAAGGGGAATAGGCAGAGGTCTCTATGGAGGGCTATCACATTGTACTTGTGGCAGAAGCACCAAATGCTTCTGGATTGAAAAGATTAGCTGGTGGTATCATTGTTGCCTGGGGAGATGCCTAATTGAGGTTTTTTTCATGTCCCCGGAGCTGGAGTGAAGGATGGGAGCTGACCATGACAGCACTCAGGTCTTGAACACGAGCTTTCTAACCTCCAGCCCAGCATTCTAACTACATGAGGGGCAAAGGGGAGGTCAGTGATGACGTAAGAATATCATGCTATCTCAAGATAAGTTTGCCCCATTTCTATGACTATTGTGACAGGTATAGGTACAAAGGGGGTGGGGCTTGTGTCATAAGAACGATGGCAGAGTTGTCATAAGAGAAAGTTGTTAAAAATTCAAAGAGATATTCAGGGATGTATCTGCCTTGAAAATAACCCATGTTGAACTGTATAGTGCAGTCAAAGATTGTCCACAAGAAATGTTCTGTGACATTTTGTATTATGTCATAACATGTTTCATAGTAATTCTTACATCATTAAATGTTTTATAAAATTTGGCAAATTTTAATTCCTTAGGAATCAAACTTTAGGTTCTGGATTGTGTAAGTTAATCCATTTGAAGTTCTTGGTTTCAAAAATTGTTGCCCTATGATTCACCATTTTGTCCTTTTAAATGTTATAGACACAAAGGTTTTAGAAGTAATTACTAAATTACTATTAGACTAAGCAGCCCAGAGTTATCCTGTGGTAAGACGGACAGCCAATAAATTGAATGAATGAATGAATAAGATAATACATAGTTAGCTGTTGAAGAATGTAAATTGAAGACATCTTCTCCGTTATAGATGATACCGCATGCTTGCCAGAAGTGAGGAAAACCTTTTAAGAAGGGAAGAGCCTTCAGCTTCACTAGTACTATATTAGCAATGAAGGGAGTGTCTGTTTCTGCTGTCTGCTACTATGGTGTCTCCTTGCAAGATGGATGATGCACTTGGTCTCCGGATAGCTCATGGGTTATATTTATTCTTGCATTTAAAACATTTCTTTACCACTTCTTATGACAGAGAATCCCAAAGTGCTTGACAACACAGTAAAACATCTCAGAATAGAAACCATCAAAGCAGTCTATCGAAAGACAAATGTTACAAGGAGGCAGAACTTGGGGAAGGCTAACATAAGAAGTAGGCTTTAAATTATATCTAAAAGACATAAACCTTGGGATTGGGGTACCATCAGATGAATTATTTTATACAGGTTAGTTGCCACTATGGAAAAGGCTTGTTGCTGTGTCACCAGCAGTTGGCAAAACACAAGGTACATCAAATTATTCTAGTCTTAAGTTATAGACTAGACAATTCCTTGATTCTGACTTAATAGCAGAATGAAGCCATTTTAGCATAGATGTAAAATGAGACAGGATCAAATATGTAAGGGACAGTATTTATGTCATGACACTGTAGTGCATGTTTTATCACACACACATACCCCACACCTATGATACCACCGTGGTCAGGACAGTTAGGGAATGAATATAGCTTCCTGACCAGTTCCAAGGACAGATTTCCATAAACTGCATGACAATTAAGTCAATTTGATTTCTTATTATTTTAATAATAAATCTAGACCAGTTTTATACTATTCTGCCTATTTCATAAGTTGAATAATTGAAAGAATGGTTGCCATCTAGCCATGATTTACCTAGACGTTCTGTCTTTCATTTCCAATAATTCACAGTTTACTTAAATCACTTTGAGCAGCTTTGTGTACTAGACAAAGTCTTCACAAGAAACCCAGAATTTGAATCCTTCCTTAGGCTTGAAAGCTGACTGGGTGACTTTGAATCAGTCATTCTCTCAGTCCAATCTACTTCTCAGGGTTGTTATGGGGAAAAGAGTTGTGTTATGTATGACATCTTAAGTTGTACAGAATTAAAAGGGGATATGATCACCATCTTCATCATCTAACCCAGTGATTCTCAACCTGTGGTCTGTGGACCCCGGGAGGCTGCAGTGTTGTCACAGGGGGTCTGCAAAGGCTTGAAGAAATGTTATGATTGAAATCTTGGGTTAAGCTTTGGGAGTCCATGGCCATGGTCCTTGGCCATGAAATGTATTTAAAGGGGGTTCATAGTGAAGAAAACATTGAGACCCACTGATCACCAGTAACCCATGATGGATTTTGTATTACTGTTTTGAGTGAATCAGAGGTTGATTTACTATTAGCAAATCATTGATGACAACAGTCATCAAGATGTATTGAATGCAGCCAGCTATTTAGGTTTATTTAACAAACCATTGTTAAAATAGACTGTTGCATAACATGATATGTGCAGTCAGTGTTCAGTGAAACCATGAATCCTATTGCTGTTTAGTGCTGTTGTTCTAACACTTTATGTGTTAACATTAACAAGAAATAGAATGAGTCTATTGCGAATCTTGAAAATTGTTCTGCTTAATCAACCCAAAACTTGTCTTAGCATTTCATTTCTCACACTGTCTGACCACATTCCCCTGGCACTCAGGAGCACAAAAAAGAAATATACCAAGCTCAGAGAACACCAAGGATTCCACAGAAACATACCTTTCTCACACTACTGTGACTCTGCAATTAGTATTTGGAAGCCTGTTGCTTCCTACCAGAAGATATCACTGAATCTTCAAGGCCAATAGTCCTTGACACGTCTGATTCCATAAATAGAGTAGAGTGGAGTAATTTATTGGCCAGGTGTGATTGGACACACACAAGGAATTTCTCCAATGCAAAAGCTCTCAGTGTACATACAAACAATAAATTAATATAATCAGTGTCATACAAACTTACAAACAACATTACATGCAAACAACAAGGTAATATAATCGATACCAGTAGGAGAAGGTAGTAGTAAAAATGAGAAGGATAATAGTAATACACCTCTACTACATGGCAAATATCCTTAGGCATAAGAAAGGGCTGTGGGAATTAGGTGTTTAGCAGTGTTAAGGCAGAACAGAACAGAATAACAGAGTTGGAAGGGACCTTGTAAGTCATCTAGTCCAACCCCCACACACACCCAAGCAGGACACCCTACACCATTTTTGACAGATGGCAGTCCAGTCTCTTCTTGAAAGCTTCCAGTGGTGAAGCTCCCACAACTCCTGAACTTCTGTTCTATGGGTTGATTGCTTTCACTGTCAGAAAATTTCTCCTTATTTCTAGGTTGAACCTCTCCTTGATCAGTTTCTATCCATTATTCCTTGTCTGGCCTTTGGGTGGGGGGAAAAAAACTGTCTTCGTGTCTAGCTGTTTTGGCATGCAATGCTTTATAGAAGCATCCTGGAGTGAAGACCTGACACAGTTTATGTCCAGGATGTGAGGGGTCTGTAGATATTTTCTCAGCCCTTTTTCTAGCTCGTGCAGTACACAGGGCTTCGATGGAAGGCAGGCTGTTTGCAGTTGTTTTTTCTGCAGTCAGTCCTAACTATCTGTTACAGTCTGTACCTGATCTGTTTGGTTGCTGTGCCAAACCAGACAGTTATAGAAGAACGAATGACAGACTCAATAATTCCTCTCTAGAACTGTATCAGGTAGAAGAACTTAGAACTGTATAAAAACTACTGGAATTCCATTGTGTTATTTCAGGGTATAATAACAAAATCTTGAGTGTCTGTCAGGTTGGTTTGTTCCTTTTCTTATACCAAAGAGGATTGTGGGGAGGCTTCCTCGCCCACCCCTTCTTTCAGGACTGATGTTAATATGCCCAGCCTTGCATTCCTTCTTCAGGGTTATTTTTATACTCTTCTGTGCCATCCACGTTAGTGGCCATTTGCATACCTTGTGGAGCAAATTCCGCAGATTAATTATGTGCATTGTTGAATAAATGCTTTCTTTTGTCTAGTTCAAATCTTCCAAACGGCTTTATTTGATGGCCTCTGGTCCTGCAGTTTGGAGAAAGAGAGAGAGAGAAAAAAATATATATTTGTCCATTTCTTCCCGGATGTGCATGATTTGAATTTCAGCTATGTTCTTCTTTGTAAGAAATCTTAAATAGCAGCCATGAATAAATCAATTTGGTACAACCAGTTTTCTGAAAGGTCCTCAATCAAGGTGGGGTGAGGTGGTCGTTGTTTAAGAACCCACTTTTAACATCTGTTAGCTGATGTCCAATTTTAGGCAAGCTAAACCTTAACTTTGAATGTCTTTGCTGTGTTTTTGCATGCTGCTTAAAGCTATTAAGAGAGTGGCTGATCCGTACATTTTCTAAATAAAAAAAATACTGCTGGAAAAAAATGTGAACAGAAGATTCTTTGCTTTAATATTCTAGTACAGCTTGGAATAAAAAAGTTAAGTCACAAAAGTGATTATGTTTGCTGTGTTAGCTTGACTTAATTCTTTGTTCAAATCCCAAGTAATAATTGCCACTCAAAGAAAATTAAGCAAAGGAACAAATCTCTCCCAAAAGATGAATTTTCAAAAATCCCTGGGTCCAATGGGCAAATACAAACCTTGGAGGAAAAAAAAGTTACAAGTCTCAAAGCTTGCTAAATAAAGCAAGATGTAATGAGCTTTTAAAACCCAAGCATCCAGTAAGGCTTTGTTACTGACTTAGATAACTCTCTTTTGCCTATGTTTTCATTATGCTTTTCGCTTCTAGGCTCTAGAGCACAAAAAAATCCTTTCGCTGATTTGATATATAATACAATTTACAACACTAATAGGTTTTTAATCCAAATGAATCTAGAGTGGTGCTTTATGAACATTATGGAAATGGAACACTTCTTTTCTCAAGATTTCATTGATTATTTTTTTTAAACAAAATCAAACTCAGTGGAAACTCACAATCACTAGCCATAAAGGCAAGCTCTCTAAAACAATGCATGTGCACAGTTTTTCCTGGATAACTAATTCTTAGTGTAGATTCAACTGAATTTAAAGGCAAATGGAATTAAAATGAAGGAAGGAAGGAAGGAAGGAAAGGAGGGAGGGAGGAAGGAAGGAAAGAGGGAGGGAGGAAGGAAGGAAGGAAGGAAGGAAGGTTGGTTTGAGTTCTTTTCAGTCAATATTAACTGCTGGTGACTGCCTGAATAAGTCCCTGCTATTTTCTTGGCAATATTTCAGAAGTAGTTTGCCATTGCCTCCTTTCTAGGGCTGAGGGAAAATGACCAACTCAAAGTCATCCAGCTGTCTTTGTGTCCAAGACAGGCACTAGAACTCACAGTCTTCTGGTTTCTAGTCAGATTCCCTAACCATTATGGCAAGCTGGCTCAGTTCACATCTACTAGCTGCTTGTTTATTTATACTCAAACCTATTTCAGTTGCTAACTTGTCATACATAGACGTTGTTCAAAAATAGCAAGAGAAATGAAATGCTGCCAAGGCACCAGATATATTGTCAGAAAAATGATGGCTTCGACTGTTACTGCTCTACAGCCACCCTTGAACGCCACTAATTTGGCAAAATGGATACCTTAAAGACTCACATGTCTCATTCTTTATTTGGATGTGCTACCAAAATTATTATCAAGAGTTTGGCTTGGCTTGACTTGGCTTAGCTTTGGTTTTTGGGCTGAGATTTATTTGGGAATATACTACCTGCCAATTTTTCCTCCTTGAAGACATTTTTTCCTCCCTTCTTCTTCTTCTCTTCTTCTTTTGTTTATACCACTATGGTAAAATGGACTTAAAACAGGTATTTTAAGATGAGTCAGTGTACTTTTGATTGTTGACATAGGAACAGGTAAGAATTGCAGAGCCAACCAACCACAAGTATACATCCTGAAGGAATGATATATAATCACTTTTATTGAGTTTCATTTCCTTGTTGCGATAAAAGCAAATAAAGAATGCGGTATGCAGATTTTCTACATACTTAATTTTACATACATAAGTAAATCCCTAGTAGGTATATATTCCAGTCTAATCTGTCGACTTTTAACTTAATGTGCAGAGGTATCTCATAACACCTTTAAGTTTAATTTAATACAGTACTAGAGAAGTCACTGAAGAAGTTGTTGGAAGAAACAGAGTGAAGTTCCTCCACTCTTGAATAAGTTCTGATGTTTGCTCCTCCGGCTTTACCACATGATGGTCCCAAGACCAGAAAATTTATACAGGTAGTCCTCGACGTATGACTACAATTGAGCCCCATGCTTCTGTTGCTAAGTGAGACCTTTGTTAAATGAGCTTTGCCCCATTTCGTTAAGTCAATTGCAGCAGTTGTTGAGTTAATAAAACATGGTTGTTAAGTGAATCGGGCTTCACTGTTGATGTTGCTTGCCAGAATGTCGCAAAAAGTGATCACATGATCCTGAAACACAGCAACCGTCATAAATATAAGTCAGTTGCCAAGCTTCTGATCACGTGACCATGGAAATACTGCAATGGTTGTTAAGTGTGAAAAATGGTCATAAGTCACTTTTTTCAGTACCATGGTAACTTCGAATGGTCACAAAATGAACTGTTGTAAGTTGAGGATTACCTGTATTCACTTTGGGGGTTTCATTTGTTTTTTTGCAGCGAGAAGTTGTTGTTTTTTTTAATGGCTGTAGCACTGCAGCACTTGTAGTGGTCACCTATGAGATGATCGCTAAAGAAAGAAACAATGAGTTGAATTTCTTCCTCTAGTTAGAGAAATGAGCATCTGAGATTTTTGTTCAGGTTCCACTTGGCCATCAGCAGGTCCCTGTGATACTTGGCAGGTTACACAAAAACAAAAATAATGAGTGCCTTTCAGGTATTCAAACCAAAGCCCCATATACTGCAAGTACCCCTTGAACTCTTAACTCAGGAGTGAACATCAGAAACAATTATATTCTACAGGAACTATATGCCCCTAAGCTCCAAGCTTTAGGTTAAATCCTATGTGGTTTAAGTCACCATTTAAAAGTAATGCAACATTTTTATACATATTAGGATTGTACTTTGCATTCAGATGAACCCTGAATCTCATGGCAAAGGGAACTAATTTAGACTGGAGTATCATTTCCCTAGCATGACACTAGTGGGCTTGAATTCATTCTAATTTGCGGGTCTCAGCAAAGACCTGTTTTCCTTTTATTCTTCTGGAGTTCTTGGGAGATGCAAAAAAAAAGAGGTGTCATTTGCACAGCATTGCTATTGGAGAGTGAGGAGAAGTTATTGGCTCCTCTGACCAGCAAGTCTGTCTTCAAATCAGAGTTAATCTGTTCAGATTAACATTATCCCAAGCACAGCAGTCTGGAAAATAGAAAGATTTTGTTGCTTAAGAACCTTATTCTTCATTTACTCCGTGTGATACTTGTGTTCTTATCAGCACTCCCTCATCTTGAGAAGCTGAGTAACTACATTTTTCTGGAAATTTCATATATTTCTGCCTCAAAGGCTGATACTGGGATCACTGTATTCAAGAAAAGGGCATTGCAATAATCTGTGTCACCAAGTCCCTTTGGATCAAAATACTCTCAAATAACTAGATTTCTGGCTGGAGTTCAAGAAACTCCTTTAAAAAAAATTGCTACTCACCAAATATGGAATATAAACTTTTAAAAACTGGAGCATAAGAATAGAGCTCTTGGGAAAATATTTCAAAATATATTTTTTACGATAGATGTATACAATAGATGGAAGAAAACATATATTCAAGAAACCTTTGTACCTGGAAGTCACCAGCATCTTTACTGTTAAAACTTCCAAAATTTTCAAATGCATCTCCTTTGTCTCCAAATATTCTGGATGCCTCTCTTTACAAAATATATAGACTGCTCTGGGAGCAAACATATGGTCCCTATTAACGCTCTGGGAAGGGGCATATGGCCTTTAAGGTTGTCATGGAGACAACTCTGAGTAAAACAGGCCAAACAGCAGCAATTTCAAAAATTAAATTCATTCTTCCTTAATATTATGATCTGTACAGAACCAATCTTTTTCTCTTCCTCCCCATGCAGAATTCTAACACCAGGATTTCATTATGGTGTCCATGGGCACCAAAGTGTCTGAGGTCCTGTCTTTTGGTGGCCATAATGCCTCGTCTGATTTTAACTTCAAAGCAATGATGATGACATCCATTCAGTTGAGTCCGACTCTTGGCAATTCCGTGGGCCAGATCTTTCCACATCTTTCGATCTCGCACTACTTTGCATTTTCCTATGTTCTGGATGGAGTCAGCTTTGATGGTGTTCAAAGCAAAACACTATGTTATTTACAAAAATATAACTTGGCCACCAGCTTTCTTAGAGATCTTAAAACAGGGGTGTCAAACTCAATTTCATTGAGGGCCGCATCAGGGCTGTGGTTGACCTCAGGGGGCTGGGTGGGCATGGCGGCCTGGGTGGGTGTGGCAAACTGGGTGGGCTAGTTTGATGCCAAACTGCTGGCATGTTTCCTCTTCACATTGGGTAGACCAGGACAGCCCCACAGGCCGGAGTTTGATGCCCCTTCTTAGAAAGTAGCAACAATGGGTCACTGCATCCTCATGCTTTGTTTGGAAGTTTACCCTTCTGTCCACTTATGATCCCGCTTGGAGATCATAAGAAAATTCCTGTTTTGGGACCAACTGTGCCCAGAATAGTAGCCATTTTAAGAATTCCACTATGGCAATCATTTTTTTGTTGAATCTTTCCATCATGCATTCGGGATGTGCTTCCGAATAATAACACATGTTTTGGGGGAACGGTTGAACATGAATAAGAAGTATGAATATGAACAAGAAGCTTTTGTGTAATTTATTTGAATGGCTAGCTCGGATGGAACTCATCAGATCTAGAACATAACAATATTTCTCTAAATATTTTCCATGAACACAAATAAGGGGAAAAAAATAATATCAGCAGTATGCATCTATTATATACTTTTGATCAGAAGGTTCCTGTGGTACTTCCAGTAGTTTGAAATCAATAATTATGCATGCAGCTGACATGTCTGCAGCAAAACCAAAAGATAAAACATCTGCTGTAGCAATAAAGGATAGGAATTGCAATAACAACAGGATCTTTTTCGGTTAATTTAAAGTCATGACAAGTCCATTTAATCTGGTCTGCCTTTCAGAATCTTGTCACTGCACTCTGACAGTAGGGATAAGAATGTATCACTCAAAAACATCCATTCTCCTAATACTCTATCCCAGCTAAAAAGTAAATTGCATAATAAATGCACTGCAAAAATGACATGTTGAAATGGAAGACAACAATAAGAAGACTTATTCCAGTTTGCAAGCTAGAAAATACAGTCATGTTTCATATAGAAAATGTGTCATGTTGCATGTGTTAGTGCTACACAGAATCTCCCTATAGAATTACACACCTTGAAAATCAGCTGCTCCAATAATGGAATTTCCACTTACAGCTGATATGTGCTGGAATCTGTTCTTGATCCTGTTTACTTTTTACACCCTTTTCTTCAGCGATTGGGGTTTTCAGTACCATGTTATGCTCATAATAGTCAAGCCTGTCATCCTTTGTGGCCTCTGATGAAGTGCAGTCAACTATGACCACAAAGCCATACTAATGTTTTTTTCTTGGATGTCCTTCCATTCCCTTAAGCAGAAAATGGATAAGATACATATCATATTTCAGATTGATCTTCTTTTCTATTTTCCACCGTGTACTTTCTTATTTGTCTCCAAGATTCCAGGATTACCCCATTTCTGCCATAATAGGCTTGGGATCTTGAGTATTGATTAGGTAGCCTTAAGCTGAATTATTAATATCACACTGTCATTTGTTAATTTTATTTATGATCTGGGGTGTTCTGAGGGAGAAATCTGTACAACAGCAACAATCCCAATTGATCCCTAGAGCCCTAGAACCAGTCATATCCAGTGATCTGTGGGATAGTGCCCCTGAAAGCTGTAAGGGATTCCCAAATAACGATCACCACATGCCTACCCCTACCCTGAAGTCTAGGCTGATACCACACTCAAAACCTAGCTGGGCATATTTCCAAATGGGCAACTCCCCTCCCCTCCCCTCTTCTGTACCCAGTTAGGTCTTGGTAATACATGTTAAATATTTGCTAAAAGAATAGAATCCAGTTGAGCGATTACAGATCAGGGAGGCTTAATGCCTTTTTCTGATAGGCCCGAAAAGTCAATCAGCATTGGATAAACAAGTAGAGAAGTGAAGATTCTCTTCTAAAATGTTTAGAAGAGAAATATAAAAGTTTTCTGCTCAAGGAGAGTGAACAATGGAGTTTTGATTTTAAAGAAGTTTGACAAGTCTTCAGAAATACTACGACAGAAAAAGAAGTTTATCCCCTAGAGTTTTAGGAGAGCTGATCTAATCTTAGAAGAAAAAGATTGAGAGAAAGCTTGAGTGGCAGAGAAATAAAGCAGTATGATTATAGTAACATTGTAAAGAAACCAAACAAAACCCCAGCATAAAGAATCTAAAGTTCTGACGATATAAAGAAAGCTAAGAAAAGCTTTTGAATGATATGAAGTTATTTGTCTTCACTTCTATTACTTTTAGTAAATTGTGTTTGTTTTGGAAATCCTTTGTCATATGATTCTGATTAATAAGTTCACACTTACTAAATAATAACATCCAATAAGCTAAGGGGGGTCTGACTATAAATCAAGGTAGATAAACAGCTGAACAGTGGTGCTAAGTTGTGTGGTGGAATGTAGTCTGGATTCCCAGGAGGGATGGGCTGCTTTCCAGAGGGTGAAAAGACAGTGAAGCATGGAATGCTTGGTGGGAGGAAAAGGATAAAAATGGCTCCCTCCCTATCTATTCCTGAGCATACTGTATTTATAGTTATGCAAATAGTTGCTTTAATTTAGCCAGATTTTACCTATAGGTGAGGAACAATAAAGGAAACTACTCAGAAGTAACTTTGTCTTGTTTCTTGATGGGGTGGACAGTGGTGCTTAGAAGAAGCAATCCGCTATCACCTCTCTGCCACCTGAAGCCCTTACTGAGTAAAGAAAATAGTAGGGATACATTTAAGAGTATTGCAAGTTTTTTGTTGGAAAAATAGCACTGTGTAAACAAGACATTGGAAAGAAATGTTGTACCAAACATGATCCAGCACATTCCTTATCAAGAATGATAAAAGCTTTTACATGGGTTTGTAAATGTGTTTTGACATCTCTTTCTTTATTTTATTTTGGCCAATGATGTTTCCTTTTGGGCTTTAACTTTCTGTGAACATCCATATTTATATTTTGGTGGTACGTGTGTTTTTACATAGGGGATAATTATAACATAAACAGATAATGAATAATAACCAAAATATACTGTGCTTGAGTTGCATATATGACATAGTCTGCTGAAGATGGCTGCAGTATTAAAACAAAAAATTACTGCCTTGCATTCTACCGTGAAAAACCCCCCAAGTATTTGGTTAATTAAGGAACATCTTTAGTAGCACCATGAGAATAATATTGTTTCCTGACAGGCACTCATCTAACCATTATCTGGAACAAAACCTGCTTTGGTGTGAATGGCAGCCAGCTCTACAGTGCCCTTTCTATTTTCACCTGATATAATGCTTATGGAAATCAGTAGGGCTCTTCAGTTTATTCAGATTATTACATTGGGCCCTGGAGTAAGGATGGAACTCAAAATTGTTCCTAAGACCTACATTTTTTCTCCTGCTTAAGAAATCATTCAGAAAATATTGAATTGTTTGTACATAACATGTTGGATGTTAAGGCAACCTTTTGCTCCTAGCAAGTCTCTCTAACACAATTCACTAGAGTGTTATTTAGAATTGGTGGGGAAGGGGGCAATCGAATGCAAAATTCCTAGAAGAACCAGATATCTATGGAGATTCTCAGTCATCCAGGTCATGGTTATCCCAAAGGTGCTTTTTCAAAAGGCAACTTGGACTTTCTTTTTCCTTCAAGACGTTTCGCTTCTCATCCAAGAAGCTTCTTCCATTCATACTTTTTGGATGAGATACTAAACATCTTCAAGTCCAGTTGCTTTTTGAAGAAGCACCTTTGGGATGAGAACCAGATAACGCTACTTATATACAGTATATGAAGCCTTCTGCCTCTTAAGGATTAGGATATCATTTTAGGCCAATGGGCACTTTGAAATTTTCAGCATGACTGATGGGCAAGTACAATTAAATCTCTGACCCAACTTTTACCCAAGTGGGTAACTGGGTATTTTGCTCCCAGCCATTGCTTCAGTCTTCCACCAGCAACAGCTTTTCTACCAATCAAAATTGACCTTTATGTTCCAAATAATTCCTAAGTGTATCAGGCTGGCTTAGAAGCATATTTGGCCTGGGGATATGACATGACATGACATGACATGGCATCCATCAGGGTCAGTAAAGGAAGGCAAGCAATGAAACATGAATTATGTTGTCATGACATAAATATTGCAATGCACATACTTGCATCAGATGCAAGAGATTTGCATTATGAAGTGTTTATGTGTTTGGCTTTTTGCATTGTGATTTGCTCTGCTCACTACTATCACAAAAATCAGTTAATATAATCAGCACAGGGTAGAGTTGATAGCTCATCTGGCAAGTGGAGGCGGATTCATTTCTTTTACACCTGACATAAGGTAAATCAGTGTATTCATCCTTTGTACTTCGTTGAACAAAGAGTGATTCTGTAAAATAACAGCAGTACAAACAAAACAGTAGCAATCAAATTCATCTTTCAGTGATATGCAAACATGGGCAAACCATATATAGTTGAAACAAACAGTTTATTATATAATATATTTGAGAAAGGAAAAAAACAGAAACTTATCTTATAGACAATACAGCTTTATGTAAGTGATGTCTTTTACTAAATTAACCTGCTTAGTAAATAGATTAATTTACCTATTTAGTTTGAAGAGTACCAGGAACTACAATGTAAAATGGCCTAGGTTCTCACAATATACTAATCTGCACATTAACCGAGCTGTGTCGTGGAAATGCAGCTGTTTGATCTTTATGGTCTGTTCCACCATCTCATGACCATTTTTGGCAGTTCCCAGAGCTTTCCAAGTCATAGCAGTAAAATATCTTGGTGCATTGTTTTTGACAGTATGATTTTTTTAATGGTATTTTTAGGAGAAAGGTTACAACAAATGTTTTAAGTTTGGCATAACATAATGCCCTGATTATGCATAAAAAATTTTGTGCCCAGGGTGATTTACAAAATTTAAAAAGCATACAAAATGAAAACCCTTCATTAAATAATTAGATGTTAATATTTTCACTTGTTAGAGAATCTGTCTGAGCCACTGTATTCTACCAATTTATACCACTAAAATTGTCCTTTTGCACATTGATTTATAAGCATAGATTTACATGAGAGGGGACGGTCACAATCATCGAGCAAAGCAGTTAGTTTAATGCTCAGGTAGTTGTTTCACTTAATGAGTGAATTTTAAGTTCTCTCAGTTGTGGCTGTTAAGTGACCTCTTGGGTTGTTGAGAGAATGGAGCAAGAGAGCTGCCAGTTGAATTCAACTCTAGCAAGCTATAAGAATGGAGGGAAGATCTTCAGGACCTGAACTCAGTTTCTGTAGCACAGCAGAGTTCAGCTCCCTTTTGTACACAGAAGAGAACTTCTCCGGTGGGCTGTGGGAACTATTCATTTCCGCACCCAGCCAGAGGAGTTTAGCTCTCTTCTTTCAGCCAGCCCCCAGAGACAAGAGGTAGAGGCAGGTTGCAACCTTGGTGCTCTCTGAGTTTGGTTGTTTTCTTTCTTACCCGAAGTAAGTAACATCATCAGTGCTAGTCTGATGATGAGCACTGATGAACACCAGCCCCGATGATGTTACCTCGTTTGGGTAATGAAATATCTGCAAGAAAACAACCAAGCTCAGAAAGCACCAAGGGCCTCACAACAAATATTCATCTTTATTAAGTTGCAAACTTCTCCATGCACTTATCTATTATTTTCTGGGAAAGCCAACAGAGAAGGTTGCAAATGGTGATCACATAATTGCAGGGCACTTGGCAACTGGTCGTAAGAGGGAACAGGTTGTCAAACACCCAGATGGCAATCACATGACCAGTAATGACATTTTATGATCGCCAGCAGTGCTTTACAGGCCATAAAGTACCAGTTGTGCTAAATGATGGATCATAAGTCAAGGTAGCAATAGGAAGGTTAGGTATATATAAGTTCTATGCTGGACAGGATATAATCAGCAAAATCACATGCTGTATGTCTTTCTGCATTTTGCCAGTTTCAGATTGCAAAAGACAGTCTCTTTTATCTGAATGCTCCTTGTTGAGCTAGAAAAAGGGATAATGCTGGATTTATTGTTCATTTATTTAAAAAAAGACTGCCTTTACAGGTGGAATGATGCACCAGCACATATGAAGAAAATTGAGCTATGTGAATAAATCTAAATTACCAGTAATAAGGAACTAGTTTTATGCCTATTGTGAAGAAAATAAAATAAACATATTTCAGATTAAAATCTCCTTCCTCTTCGAGCAATTGATTGAATCCAAACTATTCCATTCAGTTATGTTTTTTTCTAGAGAAATATGTTTTTATGTAAATGATTGGATTTTATATCTGGCAGTGATTAGTTATTTTTGCTTCAAAACAAGGGGAGGCTCTCTTAGTAATGTAGAAGTTTTCCATAGTTTAAATTATACATTTGAAACAAAATGTTGATAGCTGTTCTCCAAAAGTATGGGAAGGGAGAAGTCAGCATTTGTTATCAGGTTAAAGCCTTATTTAGATCATTTTACAGCAGTCCCTGGGAGATTGCAGATTATTTGTGACTAATCAAAATTGTCTTCTATGCTAAGAGCTAACTTAATTCATACTATTTCCTAGAAATTTTCTGTATATTTCTATTCTATCCTAAAAGTCATAGGATGTTTTCTTCTCATGCCATTTCAATTTTGTTTCTTTGTTTGCTCAGCAAACAGTAGTGTTAAAATTATACACTAAAAGTTTATCTTAAAGATGGCAAGCATTGTTTGCTTGCATTTTGTGGATCAAGAGGAGGAAGGAATATTATATATATAGTCACTGCCTTGAGATAACTATTAAAAAACTAATGAGGGCAAAATAAAAACAATCTAATCAATCAGTGAATGAGTAAATAAATAGTCTTGTTCCTGCTAAATAGGATAATCTTTGAAAGCCTACCTCCTCTATCACTTCATTTGTCCTCTGTGTCCAGTCTAACAAAGCAATACACTAGTCCTCTGGCTTGGTTTGTTAATGGGACCAGAATTTTCATTAATAAGTGATGTAATGAATGTCATGTGATTGCATTAGTTAGCTATGGCAGTCCCCATTGCCAAGGACCATGGGTGGTTAAATGAGGACCAAATGTGATCTCAACTTGTTACTTCCCACCAGTTTCCAACAAGAAAGTCAGTTGGAAAGCCAGCAGGAAACCACAAGTTGCTCTCACAACAATCCTTTCCTTCTTGGGTGGCTCACAAGCAGGCCAACAGGGGAGAGCTGCAGCCTGGTGAGCAGAGGTGAAATCTAGCCGGTTCGGACCAGTTCGGGTGTTCCGGTGGTGGAAATTTGGCGAACTGGCAAATACTACCTCTGGCTGGCCCCACTCCCGCTCACTCGCCAGCTCACCCCACTGGCTCGTTTGCCCTGCCCAGCTCCACCCCGCCCTATATATCTCGCCTTCGCAATGCAGCCCAGTTAATCTCCACTCCTCGCTTCCACTCTGCGCCTTGCCCTCTCTGCTCACCAAAGTTAAGCATGCCGTCCACTCGCCCTTCGCCTCAGGTCAGGGTCCTGGGAAGCGCCATTCCCCAGCTCTGGCCTTGCTCTGTCTGGAGCCTCTGCCTGATCACCCTTCGCTTAGGCCGGGTCGGGAAATGCGCCATTCCCCGGCTCCAGCCTTGCTCTGTTTGGAGCCTCCGCCCTCATGCTGCCACCCCCCTCTGGCCTCAGACTACAGCCCCCCAGGCTGAAGCAATTTATTCAGCCTGTGGCCTGCGCTAGGCTGAAGGGCCGCAGGGGGAGTGGCGTGGGCGCAGGAGGGCCAAAGCAGTTTGGGAATGGACCAGACAGTTCTTCTTGCCTTTAAGATGATCCATCCGGAAAGCGCTGCAGCGGAGAACTTGCAGCCGCTTCTTCCATCTCTTGCCGAGCCTCAATTGCTTGTGGAGACGCTCCATGTATTCTCCTGGTCAGCAGCTGCTTCTCTCCACTGCTGCTCTTGCTGGGAGAGCGTCTTGTGCAATTTAGCAGCCATGAGCCACTGCTTTGGGTTGTCTAAGTGCCACCCGGAAAGTGCTGTTGCT
>JANHFL010001506.1:13546-30441 GCA_032468155.1 Oxyrhabdium leporinum | reverse complement strand
GATAGATAGATAGATAGATAGATAGATAGATAGATAGATAGATAGATAGATAGATAGATAGATAGATAGATATTAATCTTTGAGAAGTTATGAACTGGTTTATATAACAAAAACTATTATTTTCCATATCATTTTATGAATTTCTTAAGGAAATTTCTTCTAAAGAGTTTTACATTCCTGTAGAACTAGACTCAGAACTCTCTCTTTCTGTCTGTCTGTCTCTCTCATCTTTTTGTCTCTGTTTGTCTGTCTCTATCTATCTAATGAAATTTTGTATGAAATTTTATATGAAGAGATGATGGTGTCAACTTTGTTTAGTAATTTTTTTCTCTCAACATGTGCTCATATTTACTACATGCTGGATTTATTTACAGTAATACTAATTTATTTGTTCTTTCATTAAACTTGTATGCCACTCATCTTTCCTAGACAGAACCCTAGATGGCTTACAAACCATAAAAGGAGCAAGATAAACCATTAAATAATAAACATTAACACTAAAATTGACATAAAAATCAACCACTATGGTAAGGAAGGGAGCACAGGGAGAAACCTCAGTCTCTTGGTCTTCTGAAAGGGTCTTAAAACTGTTCTGGTTGACTTGGGCCCCAATGGGGCACTCTATGGTGGAGATGGTAGATAGTGCAAGAGAGAAAAAGTCCACCTCCATGCTGTTCTTACTCTTAGTTTTTAGTCTTTGTTTAATTCTTGTTAATTCCAGTTGTTTTTATATTTATATGTAATCAGCCCAGAGTCACTTAGACAGTGAGATGAATGGCATATAAATTCAATAAATAAATGAGATCTCATATTCTTACTTTCAGGTGATTGTAGCATAGGGACACAATTATTGGGCCTTTCAAATGAGTGGCAGATGCAAGGTACTCCTGGAAACTTTTTTTTCCCTGCTGTCCCCAGGCGTATTGATGGTAGGAGATTGAGTAGTCCATTAAAGTAACATTTACCTGCAGAGTTTCTTTGCAAATGTGCAAGAACCGAAGAACTGTGGCTTCAGATTGATCTGCTTGGCTTGGTGTCTGTGTTTACTTAAGACAAAAAACAATGACCAGTCAACTGGCTGAATCTCCAATCTTTAACTGTCTTTGTAAGCAACCTAAGGATGGAGTTCACTGCCTTTTGATAACCATTACTCAAAGTTGTCCCACTCTTGTCTTTTCCCTTACCTTCAGGCTTCTGAAAAAGGAAGAAAATTTTATCTTCATTCCTCGGTCCCGTGAAGAGCTTCCAGACAACTTTCCAAAGGAAATTCCTGGTATTTGTTATTTCCTGGAGGTCAGAACTGGTCAGAAGCAACCAAAGTCTTCTGTCACATCTGCCAGAGTGAGAAAGATATCCTACAACATTGGCACCATGTTCCTTCGGGAAACGAGCCTATGAAGCCTGTTGCAGATCAAAGACTCATCAAAAAAGCACAAGCCCAGAACTGGGTCATGACAAGAGAGAGGAGAGTCTTTCTTTTTCACTGCATTGTTCCAAGAAAAGCAGTAAAAGCTGTGTGAAATGTCAGGCAATAATTCTTTTTTAAAGGTGGGTGATTGTTGTCAGTAAACAAACTTGAAAGTGGCGAACAAGGGAGCAGGGATTTCTTCTTTTTCTTTTTTCTTTTTTAAAAAATTCAAATTAAAACAGGATATTTCTCTGTTGCCAGAGATCCTATTGGTCATAAATGTCAGAACGTTGGGAGTTTATTTGGCTTTGTTTTAGAAAAGGGAATCTAAATGAAACAACTGTGCTTGGGGAGATATCCCAATAAGTCAGAGGTAGTTTGTAGCCGCCTGGTTATCATTGGATGCTAACTCCTATCCACTAACATGACCACGGATAATGAGGGTCGTGCCATATTAACATTAAGAGGGGCCGGGGTTGCAAACCATAACATCCACTAAAATAGAGTACTTTGTGGATTGTGTTACTTTCTTCTGAAATGGGCCATTGTTGTATGCAAGTGTTGAATCCTTGCTACTCTTCTTATCCTCTTTTTATCTTAATAGAATCAGGATTCTCCTGATCTTTTAATCATGTGCACCTAAACAATTTATACCAGAGTTGTAAACAGTGTTAGCCAAAGTTCAACCAGAGATTTCTCAGATTATGATACATTCCTACATTTGAGGGATTTATTGCTGTGGGTGAAAACATTTCTGGTTGATTGCCGTTCTTTAACCACTTCGTACAGATACTGTAAAGATAATTTATAACCTTTTTAGCAGAAGAAAATTTTAATTTGGGATATGATATATTAAGGATTTTACCCTTTTTTAAAAGCCACATTTCACTTTTAAGGCAATATTCTATAGCAAATATGAAGCTGGACAGCTTGTTTATATTTGATAAGTATCCAATTTCTGAAGTTGGATGATTACGATACACAATTTTATTGCAGTCTGCAAAGAATGATATTTTAGTGATTTTCATTTTCTGCCATATGTTTTATCCATCTATGCCCATGTTCACATTATTCATGCTAATAATAGATGTCCAATATTGGGATAGTATAAAAAAAGCCATGCTGATCATGTCTGTGGAGATTCTGTCATCCACGTCGTAGTTGTCTCAAAGGTGCTTTTTTCTTCAAAAGGCAACTGGACTATTTTTCTTTGAGGAAGAAGAAAATATCTTGCTTCTCATCCACCCTCCCTGCCATCAGAACTGATGAAACTTCTTGGGTGAGAAGTGAAATGTCTTCTTCTTTTTTACTCCTTTTTCAGAAGCCTAAAAATAAAGGGGGAAAAAGTCCAGTTGCCTTCCGAAGAAAAAAAAGCATCTTTGAGACCATGCCAATCATGTTTAGGAACTGAAAGTAGACTATACAAAAATGGAATCCTCAGTTACGCTTGTAGAATTTTAACCATTTACTCTGTTAATAAACCAGATTAGAAGGCTTCTCAGATATGCTTGTTACGTTAAACCTAACTCTAATTAACACTTTTCTTTCATTAGTAGGTAATGAAACACACCTAAAACTATGTGATTAGTACTTTGCCCCCTGAAAGTCTCCTACGTTGTTATGGTATGTCATATCCTTTGTTGTGTGGCTCATTCAATCTACTGTTACCTAGTTACTAGCATGGATTAAAATCTATAGCTATAAATATTGTTGGATTTAGAAAGTTTTTTGGGAGACTGATACATCTACAATAACTTTCATGCTTAATGAGATATATTTTAGAAACATCCCATATAATAAATTTCAGTCTTTGGAACTTAAAATATTAATGTTAGTTGTAAAAAGAAAAGCATGAATGATGTTCAATGCCTTAGAAAGCTTGGTTCCATGTCTCTCTTTTATTATACTTTCACCACCCTGGTTATAAGTATTGTTCTGTAGCTGTTAGAACATATTCAAGATTAAATAAGTTTAGTATTTGCACTTAGGCTGCCAGTGTAAAATGACAGACTACTTTAGAGAATTCTGATATCTTGAGGTAAGTTCTTCAGAGTAAGGCATTCAGGAGTGTCCACAGTAATGGTCAGTACTTCAAAATGGTAGGTGCAACCAAGCAATTGGAGACCTGCAACATGCAACACACATTAAAAAAGAGTGGGTCTTCCCATCTGAAGCCGCCATTTTGAAGTCAGTAACTGTTGCTGCAGATACCCCTGCAACCATTTGAGAACTACAGTTTGATAAATAATAAAAGTTCATTTGGACCTTTTGGTCACTTTGTATCCATTTTTCGTGCAAAATATTTCAGAGATATGTTTTCCTTGTAAAATTTCTAATAGTTATATCCTACATCAGGTAGCTAAATATGCTGTGTAATTTTATGCTTTTCTATAGATGTATCAACTACATGGTCACTCAAGCTTGAAAGTATATCAAGCAATATATGCTAACAGTTAAATTATATGGCCGTTCAGGTCTCAAGAATGGTAAAGAATCATAGCTTTATGCAGTGACAAGGCCGATAAATTTGTTGCTGCATTCGTTTTTTAGGAACTACAGCCTATTTTATCAGATGCATGCAGTATTTCCTTTGAGAAACATGAATACATAGGTTATACTTAATAAATATTGACAGATATAAATAAGAGAGAATGTGTAAGGGACAGTATAAATTTAGGAATATTTTTTGTTGAGTTCAAAGATATTCAAAAATAAGAATGGGGTTTTTTGTTTGGGTTTCGCATAAATTTACATTTCATGTTCTTTTTGCCACAGTGTTTACGCTTTTTTTTCCCTGTCAATGCACACACATCTCTCCCAGAAAATTATAACATTTCACCCAACAAAGTGGTGTCTAGTCCACAAAAGTCAGTGTCACGATAAATCTTGTTAATTCTTAAAGATGCTGCAGGATTCTTAGCCACCTTGTGTGGCATAATTCAACACAGTTTCTGTAGAATCTCGGTGATTTATACTTGTGTGATTCTTGATGTCTGAAGGTGAAACACAGGAGCACATTATATTTCTCCGTATCATGTCTCTGGAGCTTTCTCAACAGTTAGGAGAGGGCTGGTAAATCACTTCTGTAGTGATATCTACAACTGAATAGTAATTTGAAACTGACTCTGTCTGTGACTTACAAATGAGCACTCAAGTTCATATTTATACAGCAGTTCTGATGTTAAAAGCCAAACAGGAATTTAAGAAGACAGATGCTGGGTGCCCTTCGCTGTAAAGGCTGACTCCCTTTAGATTCAAAAAGAGAGCAACAGGCTTCCAAATAAGAAAAGAGGAGAGTTTTCAAAAATTCACAATTTTTCCAAAATATCCAGAAGAACAATGGTCCAGATGGCATTCGGCTTTGATTAGTCCAAAAGATACTACACCAGTCCATTTTTTCTCAACAATTTGGATTATACTAGCATGATGATCAAGATTGCAAGAAATCAATGAAATGCTTAAAAGATACTATCCTCTTACTGCTAAGTGGAAATGTTTGGGAAAAGTTAAGTGAATAATCCAAGTTGGCAAAGCTGTAGAGACCATCCGGGTTAAAATAAGTGGTAGAAAAAATAAAAGCAATACTATTGTTGGTGTCTGCCATCAGCCACCTAACCAAAGAAAGGATGTAGACAAAGCCTTATTAAAGCAAACTGCAGATCTTTCCAAGGGTCATAATGGGAGACTTTAATAATCTGCATCTGCTGGGGAACAAATTGTACAAAGCAGAGTTTTCTCTGGAGAATTCAGGAGAAAAAAAGTTTCAAAGACTTAATATTTTGCCCGGTAAAGTGACAGTGTAATATTGCATCCTTGATTTTAAGGAAAAGCAAACACTGAGCAAACACGTATTTTTCATTTCAGAAAAAAAAATAATGTTAATTTAGAATAGGGATAAGTGGGAATCTGTGATAAGAGAAGTTGATGGAACAAGAAGTGAGAAGACAATTGCAAACCATTTCAGTGAGGAGAAAAGAAATAGAAGACAGATGAATAAGCCATATGGTTTACACCGAATGCTTAGTGGGGAAAAAAAGAGCACACATGGACATATATAGGACATAGAAAGACAGCTTTCAGAAAGCGTACAGGCAAGTAGCTCAGAACTGTAGAGAAAAAGGGGAAAAAACAACAACCGGAAAGAGCTATGGAAATGAAATGAAAAAGAATGGATAAAATTCCAAAAAGTAATGAAGAATAGACAAAGGTGCTCAAACACTTCAGTCTTCTTTAACCAAAAATGATATGCATTCCATCCGGAAATAGTGAAGAGCGATTTGAAAGGTCAGCTTGAAATTGGCAAGCAGGGTCAGGAAATACCTCTTTACTTTGAATGTTTAAATGTTCGGGACAGATGAATTGTATCCAAAGGTAATAAAGGAACTTGCTGATTATCTCTCCGAACCCTTATGTGTTACCTTTGAGAAATCCTGCAGCTCTGAAGAAGTGCCAGATAATTGGAGGATATCAAATGGTTTGAAAAGTTGGGGTAGGTGGAGTAGGAAGGAGGATGTAGCAAAATAGATAAGGCTGACAGCAATACTTGGGGAGATTGGGCTGTTTTGTTTTGTTTTGCTTTGCTTTGGGGTGTCTCTGAGTCAGTATGGATGGTCCTGAAGACTGCCTGAACAAGTTCTTGCAGTTTTCATGGCAAGACGACAGAAATGGCATAATAGTGTCTGCTTCCCGGGGCTGAGTAAAAGTCACTAGATCAAAGTCACTAGCTGGCTTTGTACCTAAGGCAGGATTAGAACTTACAGTCTCCTAGATTCTAGCCTTAATCACTAAACGTAGTCCTTCGCTTTGTTGTTGTTGTTAGTTACGAAGTCATGTCCAACCCATAGCGACCCCATGGACAACATTCCTCCAGACCTTCCTGTCCTCTACCATCCCCCGGAGTCCATTTAAGCTCACGCTGACTGCTTCAGTGACTCCATCCAGCCGTCTCATTCTCTGCCATCCCCTTCTTCTTTTGCCCTCAATCGTTCCCACCATTAGGCTCTTCTCCAGTGAGTCCTTCCTTCTCATTAGGTGAGTCCTTCACTTACAACCATTCATTTAGTGACTGGTCCTCAGACTACAAATATTGCAACATTTCTACAGCCACATGGGCCATTGGCAACCAGCATGAATTTATGATGGTTGCCATCTTGGGATCAGAGTTATTGCCATTTGCAAACCTTTTCAGCCAATTTTTGGCAAGCAAAGTCAATGGACTTGCTCAATGACTGCATGCTTCATTTAACTGTCATGGTTTGCTTAACAGCCATGGCAAAAAAAAAAGATTTTAAAATCAGGCAAGACTCACTTAACAACTGCCTCACTTAGCAACAGAACTTGCAATCTGAATTGTGGTCCTAAGTCGAGGACTACCTGTATGCCAAACTGGCTCACAAGAAGATTGTAGAACAGATCGAAAGGAGATCAGTTTGTAAACTCTTTGAAAACAATTACAGTCAATTGAATTCACCAAGGATTTGTCTATGGTATATTTTTGTTATAGTGTTTTTAATTGTTAGCTACTCGGAGTCATGGACTTGAGATGGGCAGCGATATAAATTAAGTAAGAATAAATTTGATAGACTCATATTCTGATCAGAACAGTGTCTTGGTAGTTTGTAGGAATTTGAGCTAAACATTTGACAGAAGAATACCTTGACTTTCTGATTAGCAAGCTAATTAAATCTGGGTTGGGTGGCATAACTCTTCTTTGGAGTATAGCAACATACTTGTAATTCATCCAGCCACACTCACCCGTCTTGAAGATAAATTCTTAAAGACAGCCTATCAGTAAATGTTTCCCAAGCAAAAATATACAAGTATATGATGGAGATTCCTAATTGGGTATAGTACTTATAAAAAGTAGTTTTTTTTCAAGAGCAATTAATTATAAGCTGAACATGAGCCAAGAATGTGCTGATGTGGCTGCAAAGAAGGCAAATACAAATTTAGGCTGTATTAACTAAAATTTAATATCCAAATCATCGGAAGCTATTGTTCATTTTATTTTGCTTTCATGAGAATCCAGCTTAAGTATTGCATTTAATTCTGAGCATTTCATTTTAGAAAAAGACTCAGAGAGTGGCAAAGGAATAAAAATGGAGCAAGATTGAAGGAGCTTGATATGTTTAACCTTAAGGAAAGATACAATAGCAGTCTTCAATTATCTGAAAGTATATCCTACGGCTGGTATGTCATTCCAAGTAGCAGGACACAGTACATTAGATTTAAATACAGGAATTCCTGTTAAATGTAAAGGGGCAAAAGATTAGGAATATAGATAGATACACACACCCCTATAAGGTAGTGATATGAAAGCTTTCCCCCTCTCCCCATTTATGTGGGCATCTTGTACAACAATTGAATCAGAGTTGTCATGGAAACAAATTAGCAGGCATATGACGTCATTCGGATTTTAATTTTGAGTATGTTTCTCAGAATCTAAATTTTGATCTCCTCACACTATCATACACACACTCTCACACCCATGCACAGAATCACAATATCAAAAATCATTGGGGCAGCCAGATCCCAGTTAGCTAAGAAAGCATTGATGCTTTACAACCTTCAATGTGGAAACCCTTTGCATGGTCTTTTGCTCGATCCTAGGTAAAATTAGAAGATGTTGCATGGCAACATTGCTTGACCAATTATTCCCATTGTTTCCAGACAAGCCAGAAAACCGGGAATACTAATTTATTTGAATAATAGTGTCCGGAAAGAAGATATGATGGGCTTGAGTGAAAATGTTGAACCACCATTTAGAAGTGATTTCAAACAGCTAATTTGCAGCAAGAGATGAATTCATAATCACATAGATCATTGCAGAACCTAAACAAGTGTTGTCAGCATCTCCATGGAGATAATGACTATATTTGCAAATAAATCAACTCTTTCTCAAAAGAAAGAATGGCTTCCCATGAAAACCTTACAGACCAATATTTTAAAGAAAACAGGTTCAGTAATAGCACATCCCAAACATTCTTTGTATATCCTTTCATATTATGACAGTTAACATTAGTTTGGGGCATATCTCTAGTTACTGTACATGGAAAAGCTTGAATATATTGTTAGGTGTGAGTCTGTGTTTAAGCCTGCCATAATTGCAGATAATTTCATGTCTTTGAAAGAAAAGTATAGATGGTTTTCCATTAAGTCAGGCCAATTCTTCCTTCTTCTTTTCTTTCTTTATTCCATTTCTATAGCCACCCATTTCAGATAACTAAATTTGCTGAGCAAAATACTGAAGGGGAACAGATCAATTATCCCTTCTTGAGAGGTTTGAGGTATCATAGAAATGTAGTTTCCAAGACTGTGTAGGGTGAATAGAATGAGTAAAGAAAGCAAGGACATTTAAATTGTCAGTTGAGAAAAGATGACTCTTCAGATGAGAAAGATCAAGAACTTATTTTTGTTTGCTGGAACAATTTTCAGGGGCAGGCTACCTATGAATTATAAAGTTATTGGTTTTGCCTCAAAGGGCAAAATTTGGATATGCAAAGTAAGATGTGTTTGGTAAAAACAACATGTTCAAAATAGAAGCATAATGATATGACAAATTTCTTCAATCAGACAATATAAAAGAATAAAACCATAGCATCGTTATGATTATGAATAGAATGGGTTCAGTTCTATAACATGCTACAGAGTATGGGATAAATACCTATTATCTTAATAGAGGTGGTGGGTCATAGAACAATTGGCTGAAGTCCTCAATAGAAGCCACTGAATCATAATTTATCAAGAGTTTCAGCTCTATCACTGTACCCCAAGAGATATTATTTGGCTTACCAATGGAGGTTGTTTTCATTATCACCGGTTCTGCTTTGTGAAATATCATCCTGTTGCTTTATATTTAGTTAAGCTTTAATGTTATTGTCATAGTCAGTATTATTGTATCTCATTTGCCTTGGACATTTCTCCCAACATTTACCTTTGATACATCTCTACAATCTTGTACATCTGTATCGGCCAGCTTGGGAAAAATGCATTCATGCATCTAATGAAGTGGACTCCAGTCCATGAAAGTTTATGTCTATTTTGTTGGTCTTTAATGCACCACAGGAGTCTGTTTGTTTTTGCTGTCCTGTAATTTTGCAAATATGGGGACAAAACTCATATTTCTGAATTTGGTTTTGGCAACCAAATATGACTAAAGTTCCTGTCATCGACTTCTTTTTAAGAAAGAACCACTAAACTCAGTGGGATTGTCAGTTGATATGGACATGCATTGGAATATGCTGTAAGTCTCACAGGCATCCTTTGACCTTTAAATTGGCCCCATTCCATTGCTTTGGAGGCTTAGACATGTCCACTTTTTGACAGCTGGTTTCTTCAAACTTCCGTTCTTGCATCTTCTGAACAAATGAGCCGTAGCTTTTCTCTGATGCCACGGAATCTTTTAAAACTTCTCAAGTTTTTCTTTCCTGCTGTATCTCCATATTGAATTGGAATTGATCTGTATTTTATCTCGACTTCAGTGTGGAAAAAAAACGCAAAACCCTTCACCTAAAATATCACTATTTTACAATATTGCTGCTCTGATATTTTTATTTAGTATTAAAATGTATGTGCCTCCTACACAAATGACTCTAAAAGATACCACTGGAATCATGGAGACCAATGTAGATCTAATAACCCTATAAAATCCAAAATTGCATGTATCAAAATGTTCCACACTGAGACTGAATACACGCACAGACACACACAGACACATGGGGGGGGGGGAAGAGAGATGTAAGCCCCCAAATATATAGGTTACCTCCCTCTTCATTCTAGCTCATTCTAGATTTTTAGGACATTTTTAAACTTTCTATCTTCATATGGAACAATATTTTTTTTCGGAACTGACAGCAACCAAAAGATTTCAATGAGAAACACATACCTATGCTTTGCAAACTACAAGATTTGCCTCCTTGGAAATCTTTCAGTTACCCAAGTATAGCATGTATCCAGTCATACAGAAAATTTGTCTAAAAAATTGCTTATTTTATCGTGGGTTTTTTTGCAATTATTTTCTTCATGAAGCAAACATACTCATTATTCATCTAATAAGTTTTATACTGCTCCCTAAACACTGATCTGAAATAAAAAAAATCAAAATTCCTTCTCACCCCTATGGATGCTATATGTGTTCCTCAAACTTGTATTTATGATGGTTGCAGTGTCCCTTGGGATCATGTGATCACCTTTTGGGACTTTCTGACAACCCAAGTCAATGCAGAAGCCAGGATCATTTAACAACCGTCTTACTAACTTAACAACTGCACTGATTCACTTGACAACGGTGGCGAGAAAGGTTGTAAAATGGGGCAAAATTCACTTAACAACTGCCTTGCTTAGCAATGGATATTTTGAGCTCAATTGTGGTTGTAAGTCAATGACCATCTTGTATGCAATTGCACCCTGTCTCAGAATCAGCGGAAAACGTAGAATGAAATGAGGCAATGAATAAACACAGGTTAACAAATCAATCTGGTTTCCAGCATTTTCAAACTCCTCTAAATTAGAAATAGAAAACCAGAAATGCAATTATTTAAGGGAGGCAACTACAGTAGCATGGTGAGGATCAGCACTAGGTAGAAGGCATTTCAGGGTATTCCCTGGAATTAGTAGTTGCTGCAGGAAGGAAATGTAGCCATGAAATGGAGTAGAAATTGCTGAGGGAAAACAAAGTTTCTGCTTTGGCATACATTAATAAGCTGTAATTGCCACCTCAAGCACATTTAGAGATATCTGAGATACCCTTTACCTGTTTTTAAAAACAAGATCTGCCTACCTGTTGTGAAAGAGTATGTGCTATATATGCATATATAGGAAATAGTTCCATAAACAAGGTAGTGATGTACTTTGGAAGGCTTAAGGTGGAGAGATGATGGAGCATGGAGAAGCTCTGTGGAGGACCATTAGACATGATAACTATATGGAATATACTTGTCTAGTAAGAAAATGTATTATACCCATATCCTGTTTCTGAGGGGCTTCCACATCACATAATTGTTAAATGTGTGGAACAGGGTTTTAGGGGAGATAAAGTCTGGAATTTCTATGATGCGAAAATTCTGCCTTGGTTGCAGGACTGTGTCAACCAAGCATAGTTGATACTCACATTATTAATTCAGATACAGTTCAGATTTCAAGCAGCCAGTTCAAGTATTTTCTGATATCATCTCTGCCTATTTGTTATTTAGTTATATAGCAAGATGCTAATGAAGTGTGTAAACTAGAGCGAGAGGGAGGGAGGGAAGGAGGGAGGAGGGGAGAGAGAGAGAGAGATGTTGTGCTAAAAGCAAACTGCAAATTTGCACTTGAACTGGCACTTTAAGCACTTACATTGTGTTTGGTTGATGTTTCACTATCAATTGTACATGTGTGCTTGGAACAGTGACTTCCTAGCAATAATTTACAATGATGAAGCAATAAAAAAGCCATGATTGCAGTGGTATGCATAGCTTATATATACCACATTCTTTATTCTTCTGAGAACTTGCCGGTTATAATTGAAAAAAAAAACATCTACCAGATACTAAACTATATATAAGCAATAAAGCAGAAAGTTCAGATTTAGCAAATAGAGCAATAAGTGGTTTCTGTGATGGAGCAAAGGATATAGAAAAATGCAGGAACACTTAATTTACTCGGGTACCCATTTTGTGCCAATTTGTGTAAGTCATTATCTCTTTCTCTCTCAATGTATTCCACTTCAAAATCTGTTTTTCCAAGATGCATTGCCTGTAACATTGTGAGAAACAATGTGTGATTATCGGAGAAACAAATGTATCACATTAGCTCTTGCCTGAAAGCTTAAGACCGCTTAGAACAAAAGGAGTAATTTTTGATTTTGCTCAGATGTACGATTAACCAGCGACTTCAACTCTGCTATGGGGATTTCTTTTATTTGACAAGGAAAGATATTCTAATTATTTATTTATTTCTTAGGTGTACTGCCTAACGCTCCTGAAAATGTACAGATGTTTCACTGGCCACTTTCAATTACATAAAAATTGATTTTTTTAATGTACAGCACATTGTAAATAATGCACAAAAATGCAATGTTTTGACAAGAAATGGGTTGTTGTCATCATCAAAGTACAAATAATGTCAGTTAACAGATAGTGTCATTATTCCTTCCCTAAGATATCTCATGATCATTTTTTTGAAGTATCTCTGGAATTCTAAACTCTGCACTTTCTCAAATTCAACACTTTTTTTCCAAAGAATTTGGGCTGTAAATTGCCATGAGAATTGCTTTTCAGTTTCCCCCTCAAACTTACCGGCTTCAAATGCTTTGATTTGCATGGTCTTTCAAAACATTTTAATTAATGTCTAGTTATTTCCTTTTGATTTTCAATGCAATCCAAAGTTCTAGTAATCTGATTTTCAACAGCCATCCTTTTTCTCCTATGTAGTTCTAACATCTGAACAAAATAGTGTCCACAAGATTGAAAAAAAATATGAAATAAGTTTTCATGAATAAGCAATTTATTTCATCCTTGTGTTATTCTGCAAGACAATATATACGGAAGCTGGGTGGCTGTTGAATATTTTCAGTTTTATAGTTTATATTATATATAGTCCACTTGACTTCCAATGACTCTGGGCAGCTTACAATATTTTTTTTAAAAAAGTGCAAAACACAAAAAGAATCATGAACAGCGCAATACAAAACCTAAGAAAGTCCAATCAACAGGTGCTCAGCCTTCACTCGGTCCCAGAGCCTGGGAGTAGAGTCAGTTATTTAATAGCCTTTTCAATGTCATCATGGGAATCAACCTGATCTCTGGGGAATAGCATTCCCCAGAGGGCAGGCGCCATGACAAGGAAGGCATGCTTCTTGGTCCCCACAAGTTGACACCCGGCTTAAACAGTAGGACATGGAGAAAGCCCAATTGTACCAGAAAGGCAAAAACAACAGGTGCTTTGCCATTTATAAGACTTTATGGGTCATATAAATGACCTATAAAGGACTTTACTTAATTTGTTGAATTGCATCCAGAAGCTAATAGGAAACCACCGCATCTCGTTGGGCCACACAGGTGTAATGAGACATGCCCACACCACCCACATAGCTACATTCTGGACCAGCGATATCTTCTATATCAAAGGTGTTAAACTCACATCATCACCGCTGCGTTGTGTGACGTATCGGGACTTTCCCCCCTTTGCTAAACTGGGTGTGGCACATCTAGCCCATGGGCCGGGAGTTTGACAACCGTGTTCTATAGGACCTTCAAGGTCAGCCCCATGTAGAGTGCTTTACAGTGTTCCACTCTTGAGATGATTAAGACATAAGTGTCTGAGCAATGGGTCAGCGGTTAAAAAACACCAAGCTTATCAACTAGAAACTGACAGTCCAGGTTCGAGACCAGAGCACCATGCAACAGGGTTCCACTCCTGCCCTAGCTCCTGCCTCCCTAGCAGTTCAAAGGTATGCAAACATGAGTAGATTAATAGGTACCACTTTGGTGGGAAGGAAGTGTTCCATGCACCTTTAGCATATAGCCACATGGCCACAGAAAATGTCTTCCCTTGGCCAAGAGCATTGTGCCCTAGAGTCAGACATGACTGGACAGGGAAGCCTTTACCTTTTTGCCTGTCTGAAGGGTGACCTCTTTCAGGAAAGGATGCAACTGGCACACCACAGCTATCACCTGCTTATGAAAACCAGATTAGCAGAACTGTAAATGTATTGAGAAAAATGAAGTGAAGTCTCTAAACATTGAATAAAAATTCTACTGCAGACCAGCCTGGGAAACATGAAAATCGTACTTTTGTAGCCAATAACTATGAGAGGAATATCTGTGAAACAGAAAGAATGGAAATTCACAGGGCATCCCCTTCCAAAACAAAGCATTGACCTTGGAAAGATGTGGAAAACATATGACACTAAAGCCTAGAAATGTGTAAATTTTGTACATACGCAATTGTGTTGTATACTAAAAAAAGTTTTTTATAAGTCTGAAAATGGCCAACTAAGCAGATTCCAATAAGATCAGCAAAGTCACAAGCATTCTAGTCATTATTGGGGTACTATATGTTACATATGAGCTTCATGTTTGTATTACAATATACATCAAGTGCCATCTGGTTTTCTAATGATAATCATGTGGATTTTTGTTCCCACTTCTTACACAACCATGGAAAGAATCCAGAAGTTTATTCTTTGACTGTAAATCTGAAACTTTGGATTAAGGAAGTATCACATATTTGAAAATGAACACAAACACAAGAGGATAAAAATCAACAATTCCATGTTGAAGTCTGTCCAAGCAGTCTGTAGCTACCTATGTTCTACATTGTCAGGATTCTTCTGGCACTTTGATTCTCAACTACTAACCCTCATTAGAGAATTGTGCCTGGACTTCAGGTCATTATTTAAGGCAAGAACAAACAGAAAGATTGTCGAAGAAAAAGGGAGAATGAATGGTAGGGTAATAGAATTAATTCAAGTAGGATCTGAGAGATGAGGCGGATTAAACAGAAAATATTTGCTATGGAACTGTCTAGGTTTCCATAACATTAATGCCATACATTATCAAAATAATTTCATTTTTTTTAATATTTTAAATAGCAGAGAATAACTGTAGTTCAGAATTGAATTGTGGAGTTTCTGGTGATCTCTGGCCTTGTTTGTTTGCTTGCAGATATTTCATTACCCACTTAGGTAATATCCTCAGTACAAGTGAGGGTTTGCAGAGTTGGGTAAAAATAACAAAAACCATATACAAGCAAATAACCAAACTTAGAAAGCACCAAGAACTTCATGGTACACATGACTAGAAAGCTGTTCAAGCTTTCCTAATTTTAGAGCCTGCTATCTATGTCATCCATGAGCCCTATATTTACTCTTGCCTCCTATTTTGGCCTTTTCCTTCCTCCTGTCATATCTGCCTCTCAGCCTGCCCCTCTTTGCAATATGAGGACATCAAGTGTCTTTGGCACAATGAACCGCGTTACCCGTAACACAAAGAGGTCTTGGCAGAGCGAACAGCCATACTGCTATGCCTAAGAAATTCAACAAAGATGTTTATTTGCTTTTGACTTAATGAAATATAATGCGATATCTTACCCATTATGATTTCATGTAAACGTGGCCCATGTATGTTTTGAGCATTGTTGACAGTGCATCCGTTTGATTAATCTCAAGGCAATAGAATGGAGAAGGTATAAACTGAAAGACGTCAGAGTTCCAAAAACAGGGACAATGGTGGCATTATGCTGAAAATGAATGTTTCAAACAGTCTGCTTCTCTGGCATGTTCAAGTGCAATCCTATACACGCCAATGTCACGAGGATCATGCTGTAATAAATGTGCACAGAATTGCAGCTTTCCAGATTCAGAAAATTGATCCTTATTGATTTGGCTAGCAAACAGAAGTTACCATTGAACTGGGTAGCATATTATTGGTCTTTGAAATATCATCTCCAGACTATTTTTTTTTTTAATTAAGCCTTTGGCATGCCTCCGGGGCCAGCCCCATACACTTAATTGAAATAAATGCATTTATTTATTGTCCACTCCCATCTCCTCTCCCTTTCATTCATCTCACTTGGAAAATGTCTTTCAGGAACAAAATAAGCAACTGAGAACAAAGGGCTGAAGCACATGATAAGGGGAGAATGCTCTCCTGGCCATTATTCCTGTTTATCATGAGCAGGGAAGCGAAAGAAGAATCAAACTCCTGACATTTTATAGTCATTGCATTGAGTATTTCTAGGTTGTAACTATGCCTGCCATAGTTGTTCACCAAATATTTAAAATAATTAAGAAAGGAAGCTGCATAACAACACAACCCTTTCCTTTTTGCTTGTAGGGCCATCTCTGACTGTGGTACCAAATATTAGTGCTTGACTAAAATAGATTGGCATCATTTGTTGCTCTTTTAAGGCAGGAAACATTTTTTAAAATTCAGTTAAAATGTCCCACTTCTAAAACTAGGAGGAAAATATGAAGATCCCTATGCATTTTTATGAAACAAACCTGCTCCCTGTGCATTCATATCTCATCTCCTTTGACTCTGCAGTTCTGTTCCTGGCCACCAAATAGTGACCCATCTCTAATTTAATAGATAATATATGCTGTTGACATCTTTCGAACTTCCTATATTGGCTTTACAGAGCTGTATGTTTTCAAGGAGGGAGGAAGGAAGGAGAAGGCAATTAAAATGTAGACTATGCTTTTAAAAGGGAATAAAATGTGTTTACATATAGGAGAGGCTGCTGAATTGTGTGTGTAGATGAGATTGCATGGCTCAAGATTCATAACTATATCACTTGGATTTAAGCTGAATAATAAGTAATGCAGGTTTTGATATTATTGGCTAAAGGACAGATTTTGACTGGTTCCATTCAACATTTGACAGCTAGAATTTGGGTTCTTATTTTAAGCAAGTATTGTATTTGGGTATGATAGATAGATGATAGATTAGATAGATAGATAGATAGATAGATAGATAGATAGATAGATAGATAGATAGATAGATAGATA
>JANHFL010001506.1:0-13446 GCA_032468155.1 Oxyrhabdium leporinum | reverse complement strand
ACAGACAGACAGACAGACAGACAGACAGACAGACAGACAGACAGACAGACAGACAGACAGACAGACAGACAGACAGCACTTCATGAGAAGATTGTGTAAACAATACAAGCATTAAGACAGATATTATACATTGCACTTCATGGGAAGTTTGTGAATATCTTCACCGAAAAGATGCTTGATTCAAAAAGGAGTGGTAGGAGTGATGAATCATTAAAAGTATATTTTATAACAAGCAATGGTGGCTTAGCCATAACACTGTATTGTATTTTGTTTTCCCAGTTATTAGTAAAGGTCTTCAATATTTCTAAGTGACAAAGAGCAAAATTATGATAATCTGAAAGTGCAGGAGAAGGATTGGTAGAACTTGGGGTGGAGTTAGAAGAGGGCTCCAGCTAAGAATCTTTACGTAAGTGCAAGTGGCCTAAGTCCAACTTTCCTTGAATTCCATTGACCCTTATTTAACCCCATGAAGGTACTAACGGTTAAGAAGATTCCTGTTTATAGGCTTTTTAGAAATAAATCAGTTTAATTGCACCATCACGTGTGGACCTGGTTTTTCAGGCCTGACAGAAAGCTACAGTATAGATGAAAACAAGATGAAAATATGGAGATTTAAAGTTTCCCATAAAATACTAAAATGGAAGTGTTGTATCTTACCCTAGAAATTGATCTTTGTTTCCACATGTTCTGAGCTACAATGTGATTTGAGTTGATCATGTGGTGAGAATCTAGTCACTGATTTATTCAACAAAATATAGCATAGCGCAATAGGATCATATCACTGGCATGTTTTAATTAAAAAAAAACCCCATCCAATCCCATGATATCACTAAAGCACAAATTACTAAGAGGAGCACTTAATTAGGTTTTTCACCTCAATTTTAATATGTAATACCCAAGTTATCAGATATCACTAATGTAATATTTTGTTCCTTTAAAAAAAATAAATAACTGTGATTACGCAAAAGGACATTCATATTTATGTTAAAGAGGGGGGGGGGGAAATCCTGTCCAAACGTAGATAATTGTAATTTATTGGTACTTTTAAAATGGAAGGCCATATTCAACCTAATTAAATACTTTGTTATTAAGATGATTAGATTTAAATTAATGTGATCCTTTGGATTTGATTGAGTCACGCTTCTACTGAGCTTAATAGTGAATAAATAAAAATGATCTCAACTCAGAAAAGAGTTACTCAGCCAGCAACAACATTATTTCTGCATATAGATTAGCCACTAAAGAAGTCATTCCTTTTAAAAAAATTAAAAGATGTGGGAAATGTCTATAGAGACTCTCAATCATCCAGACCATGTTTGTCCCAAAGTTGCTTTTCCATTTGAATGGTGGGAAATGTTCTGATAATTGATCTGATACAGAAGCCGAATGCAAGAATTAGTACAAGGTGGGCTTGCGTGAAGCACTAATACTTACCTGAAATAAAAGACAGATTTTAGATAGTTTAGTTTCTACAAGCTATATTTGCTTTACAACAATAAAAATAAAAGTAAGTCAAAGTTAAAAATAAATTAGGATTATCTTTCCTGGAGCAATTGAATTTACATCTATCAAGATTGTCTACATGTACCAAATTTTATCCAAGTTCAAGGCATGTGCCAGCCAAAAATAAGCCTACTTAAATTTCCCTGACTTGTTCATTACTAAATCAGGGGTTTAAAATAGTCTCAGTGAAGCCAGTGGGAATTAAAAGTTTATAATTTGATCTTTAATCTTTACTATTATCCTATAAAATAATAATGTACATTGATCGGAAATTACTTTGAATCAACTTGGAAAAGCATGGCACAACAACTTCATTACCCTTTTGTTGGGTTATTTGAGTCTACATAGCTATTTAATTGCCACATATATATGCCGTAAAATTAAAATGTGAATTGCTCTCCGGGATAGCTTAATACATTTTTCATAGCAATGATCCTCTGAACCTGTGCAAATACAAAATTCCAAAGTTTCTACTTAATTTTATTTTCATTATTGGCATTCCTTGTTCCATGTATAATGTTGCTGATATATATTTTAAGGCCTGTATTGGTATGCTTAATATTGTGGAAAATTTCAATATACCATACCATAGCAAGAATATGTCTTTGATTTATCTGGCTGCACTATTCCAATCTCCAAGGACTTGAATACAGATCTTTCTTATTTGACATTCTAAGAATTCATGCTGGGGTCTTTTGTATGTAAAACATGGCCACTTTATTATAGAGCAATATTCCTTCTGCAGGATAGACATAAATTTCATTTCTGATATGGAGCAATGCTGATACTCCTTTGCAGACATGGAGTGTTTTCTCATGATTCCTGTGATGTTTTTGATATCAATGTTCTCTTTTTTCCCCCTCTGTTGAAAGCAGTCCTCTGATCTTGCTTTAGAATAGGAGCATCGAGTCTTGGTTACTTTAAGACTGGCTGGGGAATTCTGGGAGTTGACATCTACAAGTCTTAAACTGGCCAAACTTGGACACCCCTACTGTAGAGGCAAGTAGTCAGCGGAGGCAAGCACCAGCAAGGAGAAAATGAGTGGAGAGAGTACTCAAGAGAGGTTGGGAAATACTTCATCAACATTTTATAACCTATTTTTCTCCTACTTGGTGTTTTCTTAAGGTTTGAGACTATGACTGTCATTTATTTATTTATTTATTTATTTATTTTTCACATTTATATACCGCCCCATTCCGAAGACTCGGAATCATCATTGCCATAGTTTCTGAAAAGCTCCGGTTAACAATTTCAACTCACAGCAGAGACATCTGAGAGCAAGAGGGAGGGAGAGAATGAGAATGAGAAGGAATATGTCAGGCAGTAGCATTTGCTGACTTGAACAACATTCTTGTTTGCTGTTATAAAGAAAGCAAGTTTTTTTTTTTAAAAAATTGATAGTTAAAAGATGAACTAAAAAATAGCTGAGATAGAGAGAAGAGATCCTGAGTGTAAATGGAAGAGAATCTGGGTACTTGCAGAAAAAGTCTAGGATGAAGAATGAACTTGTAGAACATTACATATGTTTTACATAGTCCTTTGGGATAGGTTATGTTGATGTAAACTTGGATATCAGATCCTTATTAAAGATGCCCACCATCAATACCATCATCACTATGCTCCATGTTGCTTATGATCCGGTTAATACTGCAGAAGGTGATAATTAAAGTTCTAGCACGCTGTTCACTATCCGTACCACCACAGGAACATGTCAGCATTAAGCTTCTTCAGTGATGTTGAACTTCAGCTCTGATAAATCTGACCAGCTTGAGGAAGAATCACATGGGGAGCTTCTGTAGTTTGGAATAGAAAATATGCAAGCACCCTGCTGCAAAATCTAACACTAATGTGGTGGTAGCAGCTATTTTTATTTTCACCCCCCTCACAGACATGCCAAACACAAAAACATGACAGTACACCATATAGGGAGTGTGGGGCCAGCTGACGTGCCAAATCAAAACTGGTGTTCGCAGTTAGCTCAGTAACCACTGCTGCTTTCAGATTTAGGCATTTAAAAAAAAATATGGCAAGGCAGATGATAGATGTATAATAACCAAAAAGTCATTGGGTGTAAATGAAAGGGGAAAGTCAATCACCATGTCACAGCAGTTGACCATGCTGTGAAATGGGGGTGGGGGGTTGGGGATGACTCTGTCCCATTGGCCAAAAAAGACCCTGCTCCTTCCTGGTTTGCCATGCAAATGAGAATTATAATTTGGTTTCTAAGTGTAAGACTCTTTTGAGCTTGAAATAATTCATCTGATTTATAGTGTGACTCCTAATCTGCCTTCCATAGTGAAACCTCTATTTCAATACTGTACGTGTGTGTGTGTGTGTGTCTGTTTATAATACTGTGTTTTTCCTTTGTTCTGAAAACCCCTAGTCTGTTGCCATACTAGAAACTTAAGGTACACTATAAAAAGCAATATATACTCTACTCTGCATCTTCTCTATTGAAGACTTAGCCGTAATCTACTTATTACTATAAATGTTTATAATCAGAGTGCAGATTTTTAATATTACTTACTGGACCAAGTGGAATTAATTTGCTTTCTCCAAATATTATTAATACTACAACCACAATTGCAACATTTACTTCTACAGCCATTTTTTCTAATCCTCGACCCACCTGTTGCATTTTATAACCACACTGGCAAAAGGATTTTTAAAGAGATAATTATTGAGCTCTTTCCTATCTGATGTTGACACAGTACCTGATTCATAAAACAACAACAATCCCACAGCATCTCTGTTTGCTTGCTACCTTGATTTAATACCTTGCTAGCACTCTTCAAACTGCTGAAATTGTGGTGATTTTACATATGCTAAGGCAAAGGTGTCAAACTCAAGACCCACAAGGCAGATCCAGCTCACAGGGTGCTTAGATCTGGCCCTGGAAACAGCGAAGGATCAGCCCATGGTGCCTCTGCCAGTAAAAACAGAGCTCATGAGAGGCATGCGTGGCCCTCCCGAGCTCTGTTTTTGCTGGGAGAGGGTTGCAGGAGTTCTTGCAGCCAAAAATGGAGCTTAGGAGCCCATTTTCACTGGCAGAACGCTCGGGCTGCCACAGGCGCCCCCAGCAAGAGTGATGTCGAGCTGGCCATGCCCACACTGACCCTCCGAGGTCACATACAATCCTGATGCAGCTCTCAATGAAATCGAGTTTGACACCCCTGTGTCAAACTCAGGGATGGGGCACTGATTTAAAATTTTGTCACCTTCTTGAGTCACATTTTTCTGCATTCGTTTCACTCCCACATCCAGAGGGAGGAGAAAATAAAAAAGTTCCATTTAAATCAGAATTCAGAAAATGATAAGTTCGCCATCCATCACCTTCCTGTCAGTCAACTACTGGATAGGCTAAATGGGCACATGACCGACAGCTCTGGTTATTGTTCAGTCCACCCATTTTATCAAAAACGCATATAGATATATTTCAGCCATAGTGCTAGATTTATGTGAGTGAGATTCCCATCCAAATCGATGATATGCATTGCAGGTCAAGCAATACAATTGATTAACCAATTATTCTTGTATAATCAGATTGATTTCATTCAATCTTCACTGAGACAGTGGCCTTTAGAGTGAATTTCAATGAAAGTCAGTCAAGGACGTAGGGATTAGAAAAATTCCACTGCAAAAGAACTTTAATAATTTGATTTAAACTACCAAAAAGAGATGTGGGTTCAGTCTTTTCCTTTCCATTTATTGTGGAATGCCAAAAAAAAAAAAGGGGGGGGGGTTGACTTATTAGTTCACTTATGATTGCGACTGCATTTTGTTCTCTTTGCCTGAACATAATTTGTAGAATCCTTTCATCCAAAGATTTATCATGTGCTGAGAATGTGAATGGAGAAGCCCACATGGTCACAAGCTCCAAAGTCACACGGAGAGCTTTGGTTTGGGCCATGTATGGGCAACAATCATGTTCTTTCACTTTGTATAGAAGCGCTAAGCTTTTTCTCACAGTGCTAAGCTTTTAGCAAAACACTCTGATATATACTTTTTTAAAAAATATATCATTTTGTTTTAGTCCAAAGCACCATGAGCTGCTAATGTACACATGGGGCGACAACCATCCAATGTTATGTATTTTCACTTAAAAGTCATTGAGATTGACTAGAATTGTAGTCTTTATTTCCACTGATCTCGGTGGATGAGTCAATCGTATCACAAGCCAACTCGTTCATTAAAAAGAATGTTAGCAGAAAGGCTTAAATTGACCTTCATTAAAGAATTTAGCCTGAACAAGAGTTGCTGTACCAAGTTTAGCTCTCAAGAGAAACTCTCATGTGAAAATTCCTGTTCAAGTGGATGGACAGTTCCTTTTCACACATGTGTCAAAACCTATACTTCTTGAACATGTAGCCTTAGGTTATGCATCAAAATTTCTGCTGGCATGGATAACTATGGTTGAAGACATCTGCAGTAAATTATTCATTGGGTAAAATAATCCATGTTTCTTCTCTTCTGTTCAATTTTATACATGTTCATATACTATACATAAAAATATATTTAAATAAATATATATTATATACATATACATATGCATATATTTTATGAATCAGGTCTGTGATTTTTACTCTCTTGAGCAATTTGATGCATTTTCATAGGACCATTATCTCTTACTTAGTTAGCAATGTAAATAGTATTGTACATCTGCCATTTTATTATTATACAGTCTGCCATATGTATTTGTTTATGTTGAAACAAAATCACACAGGAACTGTAATGCAATTTTTTTCACACGCTTCCCTGTATAACTGTATCTATAGGGGCATGTGTTTCAATTATTTAAATTAAGTTTTGCCTAACAAATATTTTATTTTCATTTTTTTTCCAATGAAATATACTGTACAGTTCCAGAAATTGTTTTCTCTTTGGTAATTGCTTAATGGAGATATGTCTGTGTTTTCATGGGAGTTTGAGAACAGACAGTTTCCCTTTCCCTTTGCATCCAGACAACCAATATTTTCTGTCAAAGGTGGATAAAATTTGAAGCACAGCCCTAATAGCAATTATAGCTACCAGAGCTGGGCTACAAAAATCCAGATGACCAGAAAGTATCTGCTGGTCCTACAAAAATCCTAATTCTTTTAGTGGTTGTTCAGAGTTTTTCACTTTGTACCTGGTAATCACAATAGGATTGCCTGATTGGGTATAAATCTGCAAGTGCATATTACATTGCAATGTCCAACAAGCATTTCTGGTTATTTGCCTGGACTTTTGACAGCTAACAGTATGATATAGTTGCTCTAATCTAACAAGAGTAATCCTTACACCAAAATGGATTGCCTTCCCCTTGAGATTGGTTCCTACAAATGGAAAAGGCTGATATAATTAATCCCAGGAAAACTAGCACAGCTCAATATCTAGATTTCTGTAACCAGTATCCCTTACCTGTAAGGGCCAGCTCCATTTGGATGGCCAGCTCCATCTTTTCTTAGCAGAACCAAATACACAACAAAGCATTCACAAATAAAGGACCACTTACCACCTGAGTGACAAATGTGTTATCAAATCAGATGAGGCATCCAAGAACTAACATCTACACTGAATAATGTCCTGGAACTGACCGAAAGGATAAGAATAGCATATGCAAGGAGATCTTTTAGGGGAAGATTTGGAGCAAAGCAAGACAGCCATTTCTTTTTAGCAAGCAATGAAGGACACATTGCTTTGTAAAGTGCCCTCATTGTGCTTCACATAAAGCAATGTGGAAGTGGGGGAAAAAGTTTTCAAAGTATCACAGAGCCCTAATAAAGAATTATTAGAGCTCTGCGGTGCTTCAGTTTTGATTCTGAAAGGGCACTTCAGAGCATGCTATAGTACAAATGTAGCATTTGCCAGTGATTCATTGGTATGTTCTGAAGAAGTTAACGTATCTTGCCTGCCTTTGATCTTATTTCACCAAGTGGTGGCTACTTTCAGAACTGACTAAGCACAGAGTTCAATATTGCCACAAGATGGAATAATTGCCTTATGCTCAGTATCTTTGAAAAGGGAAAAAAATCAACAATGAGAAGCCATTTTTATGGCAACCATTATGTGATTGGATTTCTGTCCTACTGGCCAGGCAATTTATTGCTAATATTTAGAAGTTCATTACACTGATATCCAAGGTTACTTAAAAAAAATATGCAATGATTGGCAAATTGTGAAGAATTATTGGGGAATATAAGTTTCCTGACCTCAGCTGTTGATATATCTCTGGGTGTTGCAACCACAGATTAAACTATAGCTAAATAGCACCAGATTGTACCCCCCCCGCCTTAATTTTGCTAACACTTAACCCTGTTTAGAGATTGATGATGATGATGATGATGATGTTGATGACAATTAAGTAGCAGAAAGTTGTTGGCATAGTAGTCATTTCCCCAATGGCTGTTTATCATCCTAAGAATCTGCTACCCATCTCATTAGGAATAATATAGTATGTACTCAGTTACTCAGGTTTCCTTATACCAGCACCAGGTTGGGAGACCTGTGTTGGAGAGCAAGTCAACATTTATTTCAACGTTGCTTCTCTTACCAACGTCTGTTTTCAAACAAACATTCAAACTACATTCCTCTCCATCTAAAAACAACATTTTGGCCCCTAACATGACATCTGAAAGGACAAATTCCCCATCAAAAAGAAATCAGCATTCTGTGAATGTCTCAGCCCTTACTCTTGATTTATTAGAGCAATTGGATTGGATGCTGGGTGCAAAGCGATACGCTTGATGGATTGTGACCTTAATCAAATCATCTAATTATCTCCCATGCTTTTTCACACAGTAAAAGCCTTTTAATTGCTTTTGTATATTTTTCGTGTGTGCCCTATGCGTGTAAATAGCATGTTTCATTATGCAAAACTTTCTAGATCACTCACTTCAGAACAAACTGAATTTGTATATGAAGAAAATCAAATCATTTACAGTAAATCCGGATGGTTTTAAAAAATATATATATAAAGTGATTATGACTGTTGTGTGTTCTTCTACTTATATTGTCCATATCCCAGTTTTATGTTCTAAGGGGGAAAATGCATTTTCTTTGCCCTTGAATGTCTAATTGATTATTTAAACTATATTTCCATCAATAAAAACCTAATGCCAAATCAGAATACATGAAACAGTTGTTGTTGTTTTTCCTATTTTTAAATTGTGTTCCCAATTGCAGAAATGTGACATTTAAAACAGGAAGAAAAATGGAAACCACATTTACAGATATCTGCAATTGTAGATTGTCTTCCTATTTCCTAACATGACAAGTAGGAAAACTATCTCAGCCAGGGATTCCATTTTAAAGAATAACTAAAGCAAGAAATCCAGGGTTCTTGGGGGAGCGATCTTGAACATTTTAACGATAGTTAAAATAGTTTTCTCTCATTCTGTGGGGACAAATTTGGGTGGGAGATGTTAAAGGGAAAGCAAAGACATTTGCTTTGCCAAAGCATAACCCATTCTATTTCCTTTTTACTAAAGCAATGAAAATATTATGTCGGTGAAAGATTACTGGTAGTTCTCAATTTATTACCGGTTGCTTAGTAACCATTCAAAATTATAACACACCTCCCCAAAGCTAGAGTGACCCAATTTCAAAGTTCTGATATCACCCCTCCGCTAATGGTCACGTGACCTGCATTTTGGATACTCAGCATTTACAGTCGTCACATGACTACAATTTACAAGGGTGTGCTGGAAACTGGAGCTCTTGCCTCACAATCAGGAGGCTCTGAGTTTGATTTTAGGTAGAGGCAGATATTTCGCTCCGAGCACAATGAGAATTTATCTGCTGAATAAAATTCCGCATTGGCGACAGGAAGGGCATCCGGGCAGTAAACACTCTGTTCCATTCAGTTGCCCAGACTCCTCCCGCAAGGGATTATGGAGTCATAAAAAGATTATGGTGATGATGATATGGATTTTTGCATTGAATTTTCTATTCTAATTTTAAAATGTTGCAATTTATCTTAGCTCTCTTTTTTATGTTATAGAGAAGTCCATTTTACACTGTGTTTAGCATCATTACGGTAGTAGCCACTGTTTGCTTGTTCGTATCTGATCACTCTTGGGGAGCAGGGGTGGTGGTGGTGGTGGTGATTTACTTGCAGGAAATTGAAATAATCAAACAATGCTATCTGGTAAAAAAAAGCTTCTGGTTTTAAGAGGACCTGATGTACATATTTCATTGTGCTACTTTTCACAAGATTTATTTATTTGTTAAATTGTTGGAGTTTAGCAACAGAATTAAGCAGCCCTCAAAAGACAGGACACATGCATTAGGGTAATCCATAATATAGTTGGTTTGTTTTTGGGATTAACACTGTACGCAAACAGAATCAGCACATAAAATTTAGGGTCTTGTTGTTTTTTCCCAGGCAGGAAATAACCAACTCCAGACATGAACGAACTAATGAAATAAACCATAGTTTAGCATAAAGTACAAAATGTAATGGTAGGATAAAAAGAGAATAAAAGCAAGGAGAAAAATGGAATGCAATGACTGAGAGGTTTGTCCTAAAATCAGGATAAATGTATCATATGGGTAACAATGTCTGGGGAATTTGATGGAAGGCAAAAATGTCCTCAAAACGGAACATCAAACAAAACAGCTTCACATAAACATTCCATCAGAGTATTCTAAATGGCTTTTTTTTAAGAACAAAGTTAAAAATAGCCATCAGATTTTGTTCCAAACCTGATACAAAACTCTCAGAGTGCTTGTTATGCTTGGAACTCTCAAACAGTAGTTTTGAATCTGAAATGACTAGTTTGAGGTGGCTTCTCATGACCAGAATCCTGGAATACACAGCTCAAAATGGCTAAACTGCAAAGTTGGAACAAGGTGGTATATTTTGTTCTGATCATGAAACAAATTTTTACAGAATAGAATAGAGTAGAGTAGAGAAGAGCAGAGCAGAGCAGAGCAGAGAAGAGAAGAGAAGAGAAGAGAAGAGAAGAGAAGAGAAGAGAAGAGAAGAGAAGAGAAGCAACGAAAAGAAAAGAAAAGAAAAGAAAAGAAAAGAAAAGAAAAGAAAAGAAAAGAAAAGAAAAGAAAAGAAAAGAACTCCCAAAAGTTATTTTGAAATTTGGATGTTCTCAAACATTCTCCGGATTGCTACAGGATCTTGAGAACACCAGAAGGAGCACTCTGAAAATGCTCATCAGCTCTTTGGGGAACTGTAAGTCCACCATAACAGGCTCAACTCCCATCCCAGAGCTTCATTTCTGATTGACTGAATTTTCCACATTCCAAGATGATATTCTCCTACAGCAGGAATGTCAAACTCAAAGCTCCAGGGCCGGATCCAGCCCATGGTGTGCCTAGATGTGGCCCATGGGTCTGTACTGGAAACAGTGGAGGACCAGGTTGGGAGCTCCCTTTTCATTGGCAAAGTGCTGCATGAGGCAGTTACGGCCAAAAACAAAACCCAGGAGGGCAGTGGCCGAAAATGGTGCCTCACTAAGTGACATCGAGCTGGTGACTCTCACACTGGCCATGTCCCCTTGTCCCCATGAGGTCAAACTAAACACTGCTGTGGCCCTCAATGAAACCAAGTTTCACATACCTGTTCTAGAGCCTAAATAATGTATTATAGTATTCCTTTTCCAAGTAGATCCCATATTTATTTATTTACTTATTTGGAAGGTGTTTTTTGTTTTTTGTTTTTGTTTCACACTTCTTTACTTCTCATCTCCTTCAGAGAGGCATTTGGAATGCTGTACAATTTCATTAATAAAATGAAGCTTTAAAACCAGAACAATGTAATATTGTTCTGTAGTCATGTATTCAGCAAAGTATCAAGTGTTAACCAAATTGTTGAGAAAAATGACCTCAATAGATCTATTTTCATTCTTTTTTTCCGATAGTTGTATTTTGTTTTCTTCTGTGCACATTAATTCTCATTCCCTTATTATTTCTTCACATCTTCCGAAGGTTCATAGCAGTTTTGCAGTGTTTATTGAGATATGATAAACATGTTTTTTTCTGATATTTCTCAAAGCACCAATGCAAAGAATGGTGCTGATTAATAATTAAGGATAGTTATTATCCCTTCTTCTCCAAATCTTAAGGGAACTCCAGCGAACACTGCAAAAACTATGACCTTGGATTAAGACATTGTATTCTATTAATATTGACTTAGAAATACAGACATGCATGTAGGGAGAAAAAGGATTTGTTTTTCAACTGGGATATTTCATTAGAAGACTTCCAAAGTCCCTTCCAACTGGTTATTCTGTTAAATTTAGATAAAATTCATTATCATAACTTCAGATTCAGTTAATGAGTGGTCCTCAGTTGAATGGTAACAAAGTACATACTCTTTGATGTCTACAATGCCTACGTATTATAAAGAGTTGGTTATATTCAGAACATTGGTTTTACTTTTTCCCCCAACTATGATGAGCATTTCCCCTGCCTGCACCTGCAAACTTAGTAGTCCTCTTCCAATTGTTCATAAATATTATCAGTCTGGAGATTTAATCATTGCTGCTATTATTTATCAGGTTTTCTTTCTTACAAATGAGATTACTTTTCAAAGCCTTCCTTCTTCTGAAGTTTTGGATCAGTACCTGTAAGTATCCTACTAACACTTCTCCTCCTCCTTATACAGCCATCTCCTCTTCCCCCACATTGCCACCTAAAGGCTGTATTTTCTTTCACTTTTATGCTTAAAGGTATTGGTGGCTAGTCAATTGTTATGAACTGTTCCATTGACAATATTTAGTCCTTTTTAAATTCTAGACCTATCCTTATACTGATGTTGAAATTGAGATGAATATTAGTAGTTTCAAGCATAAAGTATATGATTCAGGAAACTTACTTCCTTCAACTAAGTCCCTTGTTCAAAATAAAAAGTTTGACTAATCTAAATATGGCAGAATCTCTTTGGTTAATCTTGAACGTTTTTTACCTTTCATTTCATCCAGATATAAAAGAGAAATCCCCTGGTTAATATTTTAGGTTGTTATACATCTAGGGTGTGAAAAGAGAATCGGCTTAATTCTCATAAAATACAGATAAGATATAGATAATACTTACATCAGATAGAAACATAGAAAGAGGAAGTTTTTAGCCCCACCATGTTTAAACTCAGTGTTTGATCCACTACCTCCCCTGGAAGATGTTTCCAAGGTTCTACTACTCTTTCTGTGAGGTTAATGCTTTCTAACAATAGTTTGGAAGTTCCCTCCTTTCAATTAGAGATTATGCCATCATGTTCTCATGTTACCATTAATATTGAGAATACTGCCTTCTAGAACCTTACTCACACTGTTTAATAAATTTAAAGATTTCAATAATGACCCCCCTTTCCTTCTGCCCTCTAGGCTGAATATATTCAGTTCCTTTAATATTTCCTGATGTTTTGTCCCTCAAACTTTGCACCATTTTTGTTGCTTATCTCTGGATACACTTCATCTTATCAATACATTTTGAAGTGAGGTCTTCAGAACTGGACACAATATTTCAAATGGGGTCTGACTAATACCACCTTAGTTCAATATTAAGTAGACACAACTAGGTCAGTGTTTCCTACTTGATACAATGTAGGGCTATTTGTTAGTGACCAAATTGCAGGTGTCCAGAAAAAAACAATAAGCACTAATCTATATCCTTATGTATGTATAATTTATATGTATAAATTAAATACATGTATAAATTAAATATATGTATAAATTAAAAGCTTCCAATTCTGAAACAGTAATATATTGACACAGTTTCTATCTGTCACTGAAGGTTCGTCACTCATAATTACCAGCACACTTTGGCTCTGGCATTTGCTATAAAAGAGATCAATGAACATTCTGGGATTTTAACCAATGTTAGCCTTGGTTTCCACATTGCTACTGACTATCCTGTGGAAAGTACAACTTATCATTTAGCAATGGAATTTCTATCTACAAAGAATAAATTTATACCCAACTACAAATGCAATGACCAGACCAATACTGT
>JANHFL010001505.1:196197-215026 GCA_032468155.1 Oxyrhabdium leporinum | reverse complement strand
GGGGATTGGCCCAAAGTCACCCAGTTGCCTTTCGTGGTTAAGGCGGGACTAGAACTCACAATCTCCTGGGGATTGGCCCAAAGTCACCCAGTTGCCTTTCGTGGTTAAGGCGGGACTAGAACTCACAATCTCCTGGGGATTGGCCCAAAGTCACCCAGTTGCCTTTCGTGGTTAAGGCGGGACTAGAACTCACAATCTCCTGGGGATTGGCCCAAAGTCACCCAGTTGCCTTTCGTGGTTAAGGCGGGACTAGAACTCACAATCTCCTGGGGATTGGCTCAAAGTCACCCTGCTGGCTTTTATTCTTGAGGCGGGGCTAGAACTCCCCGTCTCCTGGCGACTGGCCCAGTCATTCAGCTAGCTTTCGTGAGTTCTGAATGGGACTAGAACTCACGATCTCCTGCTTTCTGGCCTGGTGCCTTCCCCACTAGACCCACTTGGCGGAGGATCCCGGGGGGGCCCTGCCCCCCTCTTACCTAGCAGGACACACCTTATGGCAGAAGTCCGGATGGTTTTCTCTCTCCCCCCCCCTGTCCCCTCCCTTTGTGCTTCTAGCCCAGCTCTGACCTGGAGAGATATGCAGCACCTAGTGGTGAGAGCTTCCAGCCCAGCTCACCTGCAGGCGGACGACTGGGTCCTGAATGGAGTCGGGCGCAGAGGTGAGGCTGGGTCCAGCCGTTCTTTCAGGTGGGGGAGGCTGGCGGTGTGTGTGTGTGTGTGTGTGTGTGTAACATCAACAAAAGAATTGAGATGGCAGCCGCGAAGTTTCGGTCAAAGTGGGCTTTCTCTGCCCCTCCTCTAGGGAACGCCGTCCCTTCGGAGATCGGAATGGCCCCCAACCCTGTTAGCCTTTCCTAAGGCCTTAAAATCCAGGGGGGGCCAGTCCAGGGGGCCCCCAAATGTGTGCAGGGCCCCGTTGCCCTGGCTGTATGGCCAACTTGCCAGCGATCTCCGCTGCTGTGGGTATATTTATTTTGGACGCTTCTCCCGTTTTTATTGTTACTGATACCGTGGGGTTTTTTTTTTAGCATTTCTGAGTTATAAAGATATAAAAATACAGATGTATTTTTGAATTGTGAAGCGCCCAGAGTCTTTGGCTGAGATGGGCGACTGTAGAAATCGAACGAACGAACGAATAAACTGACACACTCTTGTCTATTCTATACGATGCACATCTTGCCTTGCGGTAAGATGGGTGGCCTGTAAAAGGTGTTTGTTAGTTGATCAAATAACGAAACGAAATAAAGTATCAAACAAATAATACAATAAAATAAATTGGTAAAATAAAATCCGTAAAATGAAGTAAAATATCAAATAAATAGTAAGATAAAATAAATCCATAAAGTAAATTAAAATAAAATAGATCCATGAAATAAAATCCGTAAAATGAAGTAAAATATCAAATAAATAATAAAATAAAATAAATCCATAAAGTAAATTAAAATAAAATAAAATCCATGAAATAAAATCCATAAAATAAAATATCAAATAAATAATAAAATGAAATGAAAAAATAAAATAAAATCCATAAAATAAAATATCATTTGAATAATAAAATCAATAAATGTAATAAATTCAATAAAATAAAACAGTGAAATAAAATCAACAAAATAAAATAAAGTAAAATAAAATCAATCAATAAAGTAAAATAAATCCGGCGTACTTACCCAGGCAGGCAGGCAGGCAGATCAGGAGCAGTTGGGGCACAGGCACATGGTCATGGGAAGGCAGGCAGAGACACTGTGGTGACTAATTGCTTGGTAAACCTATATAGGCTGCCAAGCCTATGCTGGGGTGGGGAGGCGAGATGAAGAGTGATTGGGTGAGTGGGGGCAAGCCGCAAGTGGGGCGGGATGAGCAGGAAGCGGGGCGAGCGGTGAACAGGCAGGCAGGGGCAAGGCCAGCCAGAGGTGATATTTGCCGGTTCTCCAAACCAATCAAAATTTTCCCTACCAGTTCGCTGGAACCGGTGCGAACCAGCTAGATTTCATCTCTGGTAAGGGCCACCACTGAGAAGGTCTGTTGCCTGTTTCATGTCCAATTATTCTCACAAAGGGGAGATCTTCAACATCCTCCCTGGATGGGCAAATGGCAGGTACTGTTTTGGCAAGGCATTATCTAATATAAGTTACTGCTGTACCCTAAAAAGCTTCATAAGTAATGACCAGCACCTTTAATGGTTCTGGTAGCCTACTGGTAACCAATCTGAAATAGGTGTTATTCAAGATCAGGGGTGTCAAACTCAAGGTCCATGGGCCCACAGGGTGCTTAAATCTGACCCGTGGGGCCAGCCTGGAAATAGCAAAGGACCAGCCCGCGGTGCCTCTGGCAGCCAAAATGGGGCACAGGTGGCCTCACATGGCCCCCCGGTGCCCCATTTTCAGCCTGAATGGCCTCCTGAAGCACTCTGCTGGCCAAAATGGGATGCAGCCCCCCCCGACACCCCGTTTTGGCCAGCAGAGTGCTGCAGAAGATGTCCGTCCTATCTCCCTTCCCACTGGCCCATGGAGGAGAACTACAATGCTGGTCTGGTGCTCGAAAAAATCCAGTTTGACACCCCTGTTCTAGATTGACAAGGTAAATCCATCAGCAATCTTGCAACTATATTTTGCATTAGGTTGTAGCTTCTGGGTGATTGCCAAAGCCAACCTCCACAGTGTGCATTGCAGTAATTTTAACAGATTATCAGATTAGGAGTAATTTGTCATGTCATTCTGGTTGAGGTAGGGTAGTAACTGGCACATCACCTGATGTCAGGCAAAGGCTTCTCTATCCACAGCTTCCATCTCTGATTCATGAATCACCAAGAGAGGTGCAGCAGGGGTGTCAAACTCACATTGTCACAGCGGCATCACATGACATATCAGGACTTTTTTCCCCTTCGCTAAACCAGGCGTGGGCATGGCCATCATATGACACATCCGGCCTGCGGGCTGGTAGTCTGACAGCCCTGGTCTACAGCATCTCCCAAGTTACAAACCAACTCTTTGCAGAGGATTGTAACCCAGGATTATTATGCAGGGACCAATGTTCTTGGATTGCCCAAATGTTTATTGAGAAACAGCAACTCCGTTCATCAGATTCAACAAGCTCAAAAGAATCCTAAATTACCACATGAGACACTGCCTCGCTCATCACTTTTAGACTGTCCAACTGGCATCTAGAACAGAATGACTATGAGAGACGTTTTCTGCTAAGAGATCCACCCATTCATTTGGCATTCCTGAAGAAGCTTTCTCTCACCCATCCGTCCCTAAAGTTACCTAGGTTACTCTAAACAGGACTGCCAGCCACAAAACTGCAGATGCAGCAAATATGAATTTATACTTGTCTGCTTTGATTGCCACTGTGTAGTCTCAAAACTGAGCTCTTAGTAGTGCTTGATTGCATCCAAAGCCATTTCCTAGTTTGGATATACCTTCTTAGAGCTCTTTTTCATTTTGGAGCTCCAAGCTCATTAGAAACCTCTTTTTTATAATATCAAATTTGTTTATAATATCAAATGAATATGTTGATATCATAAACGAATTTGGCCACTTCACTGCTCTACAGACTGTTTCTGTACAAGCTAAAAGTACTGGTTCCCACACAGAAGATCCTGCTATGCACATCTTGCCACTGTGAAAATTGTCTACTTGCATATTTCTATTCTTTGTTTCCTATTTTTAGCCAATCACCAACCCATAAAAAAATTCTTCCTCTTATCCCATAACACCTGCGTTTGTTCAGGGACCTTTGCTAAGAGACTTTGTTAAAACTATTTGTAAATCTATGTATACAGCATTTACTGGGTCATCAGCCTTGTCTACGTACTTGTTGATACCCCCTGATAAGGTCCCAAAGACAAGTCTTACGTTTGCAGAAATCAAAGGAATTCCTTTTCATCAAGGCTCATGCTTGTTTATTTTTGATTGACTAATTATGTGTCATCAAATTAGTGTTGACTTCTGGTGACCACATAGATTTTCTCTGTATGTTTATTTACTTTAATAATAACTTCACCATTTTTTCTCAGAACAGGTATTGTTTTATAGTTTTTTGTATTACTCAATTCCTTTTTAAAAATTGGGGTCGCATATTTAAATTTTAGAAAACTATTTGGTGGGCACTTTCTCACCCAAGGATTATTTATTTTCAGTGTGTTAATTTGGTGTTTATTTAAATATTTTATTACTTCTATTTATCTCAAATTGCTCAACCTTCCTTCTAAAAAGCCATCTTAGGCATACCTATTTGTCCTGCACCCTTGATGACAGATGTAAAGACTCAATTCTCTTTCCTTGCTCTTTTCCTATTACCCTTTAGCATACACTTAACCTCCCTTCCACCTCTCCTAATTAGCCAATAGCCTCTTCTTGTCAGTTTCCTATTCCAAATATATTTCAATTCTTGTTGTTCTTTCTCTTAGTTTCTTCATGCTCTTCAAATTCTTCCTGCATCTGTTATTTTACCTGTTCGTTTCTTTTGGTTCATCTCATTCAGCCATTAATTCTTATTTATTGGATGTATATCCTACTTTCAACAGAAGCTCAAGAACTCTTTGCTTTAATGCGTTGCTAAGCTGTTCATTAGTCCCTTGGATTTTGCAATGCCTTAGTATATTTACTAACAGATTCCATTGTTAGCGTTTTGAATAAACTCCATGGATTGTGAAGAGAAATTACTTTTTTGAATCTCCCTTTCATCTTAATGTTTACCAATTTTCTAATTTTTAGAAATTTATTTTTTTGAAGTGAATTGTGACAATCCTGAATTTCTTTAAAGGAATCTCTTTACATCCATTGCTTATAGCAATATTCGTTTCCAATCTATTCTATTAAAAAAAAGTTGCATTTATCTTTTTTAGCTCCCTGACTGGCTATTCCAGGGCACAAGAACTTAGATGGAGATCTAAGTTCTTGTGCCCCGGAATAGCCAGTCAAGGAGCTAAAAACAGTTAGCTTCAGAGCATACATTTTTTTCATTGTGTAGTAGGAAGTCAGAATTTGCCCATTATTATTCTTTCACTTTCGTGTGTTGATGCTGCAAATCTCTGATTAGAGCACCACGATAAGTTGACAATCAATTGGTGAGCAAAACTCTCTTGCAAGCAATGTTTATTTGGGTAAGCAAAAAGCAACAAAGCCATCCATGCAGTTTCTTGGCAATATTCTCAGAAGTACTTTGCCAGCTCCTTTGTCCAGGATGTGGAGGAGGGGGGTTGCCATCCAGCTGGCATTTTTGCCTAAGAGACAACTAGAACCTGGGTCTTTTTGTTCCTAATTCAGTGCATTAACCACTACACCAAACTTGTTCTTGGGAGGTGCTTTGTAGGACTTAAATCTAGGACTTAAGTATAATTTTATAAAGAAACAAACAGGACCCCAGGAATTACCTTTGGATTACTACCTACTTAAATAATTCATGAATTATCTGGAGGGAGGTAATCAATTCAAAAACCAAATTTATAGATGACATCAAGTGCCAGGACAATGAAAATTCCAATTAGCTGCCAATAGCATCCAAAAGACTCTCGATCTTCAAATCATAATCACAATAATGTGGAATTAATTGAAAGTGTCAGTGCTATTCGGTGAAAAAGGAACATTCAATGTCAATCCTGCTAGATAGATCAGACCAAGAAACCAATTCCATGGGAAAGCTAAAAGCACTTTTTATCAAGATTGGCTATAATAAGGGAATCATGCAAGTTTGATAATGTTGCAATACCTCCAACTACTTAGTTCAGTGAATTAGAAAGGTGTTGGAGCCAAATAACATCTCTGTTATGGACTTAAAATAAGCTTTAACCTTCTGCTTACATATCTCAGCCAAAGTAATGTTCCTACTCTCAATGTAAAGATACTCTTCAATGTAGAAACCAATGTGGAAAAAGATCAAAATACTTCCTTAACAGCCCTCAACACCTGGATGAGCAGAGTGTAACACCAAGATTAACACTAGAGCAACAACCAAGAAGTAAACAATACCCTAATCAAGGAATTGCCAACTCAGACAAACAAGCTAATGGTAAACAACACCCTAATCAAGGAATCACTAAAACCATTCCCACCAACATTGACAAGGCAAGCCGTTAGTGTATAAAATGAGAGCAAACAACACGGCCTTTTGCACTGATGTTAACTAATTTGGTAATAAAGCATCTGCAAGAAAACAATTAAGCTCAGAACGGACCAAGGACCTCACAGTTCAATCCTGAGCTACAAATATTCTATCAGAAACCCTTCAGAAGTTGGATTAAAATAAAACTGCTAGCCTTATTTGGATCTAGAAAGAGCAATTAAGTCAAATACATCTACCCTAACAAAACGAAATGAGTGTTTTTCCCCAAGGCACAGATAGTTGTCATCTACTGTTGCTGTTGAACTGATTCTCCTTTCCTTGAATCTATTAACAGATAACCAACATTTCCAAACAGGCCTGCAAGTTCTACTCTACCTGTGCCAATAATAAAAGCCACCAGGCCTCCCCCTCCTCCAAGCAGATTGAGCCCAACCTATTAAATCAAGTAGGAAGGAGCTGCTTTTGGTCCCACATTTCTGAGATATCAAGGGAGCCAAAGTGAGAAGGAGTTTGCTTTTCCATAGCTCTGCTAATGCTACAAACTGACTCCCAATTGAAATCAGATTGGGTCCCTCCTTAATAGGCTTTAGGAAGTTATTCAAAATGGCTTTTTTATAGAACCCTTCAGGAACATCAGCTGTGCCTTTATTTTTATTTTTATTTTTGGTCTCCTATTTCAGTTTTGTTTTTCGTGATTTGGACAGCTTGTTTTAATTCTGTTGCTGTTTTTACTGCGATAGCGTAACCAACAAAAGTCATAAGATTATGGCTGGATTAAATCGAATAAGAATAAAGTGATACACGGTAGTATCTGCCATATTTCTTGGCTCTTAACAGAATATTTATAGTGCACGCTTATAATAGATGACAGGTGCTTGTATGAAGCTTTGCATGAGACTGTGGCAGTTGACATTAATTCACCTGGTTGCTCGGAACTTGCTTTTACCCCACCTGTGTACATTTCCTGTTTCGGGGCATGCAGAATAACTTTCAGCTGTGTTTCAATGCTCTTGCGTCCACACCCTGAACTTCCCTGACAAAATTCCAGCCTCTAAAACACTAAAGCCTATGAAAAGGGCAGGGAGTCAATATTCTAGCCTCAAAACGGAAAGGGAGCAGGCTGAGCTCCCTGAATTGATCAAACTGCAGCTGCTGCATCTGGAGTAAAGTGAAACCAGGCCTTAGAGGTCCTGTTTATGCCAAGGTTTTGCCTTTGTGGCCTGGGATGCTCATACTCGCGTCCTTAAGCAACAAGCCACCAGGGGCCCAACTAGGCAATTTAACTGTGAAAACTCAGTGGGATTATAAAAGAAGGAAGAGTATCTCGGTTTAGTATTTTAGTAAGAAACTATTATAGATCTACAGATTATATATTGTCAGGCAAGTGGTACTTTGTGAGGGCACTTCTGTGGAATCTGCAGTAGGATCCTATTTAGTAATCAAAGGGGCCCCGAATGCCAGCTTTCACTTGTCTAGAGTAGAACTGGCCTACAGTATTTGGTGCCCAAGGTGCTATCACTCATTGGGAATGTTTCAGCTACTGATCCTCCATGCTTCTGAACACATACTAGCGCTTTTCTTTGACAAACATAACTAAGCATAGGGCAAAGTTGCACAAAGTCCAGGGACATCGTTCTTCAGTTTACTAGAAAACTGCAGCCAAGATAAATTTGCTCAGCCTTCTTCTGCAAGGTGTCCTCCAGATATGGCAAAAGTGCAACACTCCAGTTAGGAAATGTTGACATACAACACTTTGCCATGTTGAGAATGCTACAGGAAATCAACTCCTCAAACTCTTTAGTTCCGGCTCCCCATCCCATGGCTTCTCTATGATCCACAATCCCTGTTCTGTTTCCTTGATATCCTGGCCTTTATTTACACTTAGCTAGAAACAACTGGTGTTGCATGGCTTCCATCTCCTTCTCTTCTCCTCCCGCTCACCTCCAATGATTTGTTAGATTTTGTCCCAATTCCAGCATCCCTCCCCACTCCTGTACATAAATCTGCTATCCCAGTTTTGGAAGTCTCTGCACCCTTCCCTCCTCTTCCTCCACTGTGGAGGCTCCTGGGGTGTAAGGCCCTCCCCCCTTCTCCTAAACGCCAGGGCGGCCTGACCTCTTCTCAAAGGCAGATCAGACAGTTCCTGCTCCTGTCCGTGACTGGAATAGGCTGGCTGGATTAGACATTCCTTCTGCTGGACAGGGAGGGGGAGGGCTGGAGTCGATGCATTGGGAACAGGGGGACTGACCAGTGAAACACGGCTTTTCTTGGCAGGAATGGAGCAAGCGCTTAATTTCTGCCTATTGCTTGGTGGGAGAGGGAAGGAGGATTAGCATAATCACCTACAGTGTTTCCCTGGAGAGCCCGGATTGCGCAGGCATGTGGAAAAAGGAGCTGAAGAGGAGCCGCTGGCTACTGGTCACCGGGGCTGGCTCAATCCATTAGAAGTGGGAAAGGTCAGGGCACTTTCCCAGCTGCTAACTGTCCCAAACGCTGCTCTGCAGGGGGTAAGGACTGTGGCTACTTTGCCCCACCTGGGCACCCCAGACGTCTTGGGCTAAGGTTCATCTCATCCTTGGCACATACTGGAAAGCCAGATCAGCACCGTAAAGTTTGCACAAGGGACTTGTATGAAGAGAAACAAATTGCAAGAATGGAAAAACATGTTGGATATTGAAAAAGAACCTGGGATTAAACTACAAGAGTAAAAGGTTGAAATGCCCTGTCCGTTGCAAACAGAGGTACAAGGATGCACATTACCACATTCACATTGTGGTAATAAATTGTCTCTTCCCATTATAATTCTCAACATTCAGGATTAGGGATCAAAGCTGTGAGAAACTTAGGCCCATTTGAGCGTAGGAAGCAAACACACATATCCGCCTTTTACTGTTTCATGCCTCCTGTGGTTTGCCAATGAACCAACCAGAGTTTCATTTTGCCTCCAGGTACTTTCAGTGGAAAATTGCCAATGTGATCCAAACACCGCTAAAAAAGCAACATATGGATATATAATTCCCTTGCCATGCTTCATTGCTTTTTCCCTCCTCGTGATCTCCTTACAGGTGGTGTGCACAGGTAAAAAATGTGGAATTGCCCAGAGGAGTCATTTTTCTTCTCATAAGTGCTTAATTTATATTTAATCACTTGCAATTGCTTTACATGTTCAGTTTGTATGTTGTATAAAAATTACTTTAAATTGCTAGGATGTTTTTGAGGACAAAATTGCAGATTGTCCAAAGAAGCCCTTATTAAAACAACTTTGTCAGAAAGACGTATTTTATGGTTTCTGTAAATTAATTAATTCTGAAAATGCTGGTATACAATTCTTCAAGTGCCAGTTAAATATTTACGTTAAAAATGGAGCTGTAAAATAGCATTAATAAAATGACAGACTTGAATAGAGAGAAAGTGGTAATAAGGAAGGTATGCACTGAAAAGCGATTCTTTGTCACTATTTAAAAAGTTAGAAGAGTAGCACTACCTTGATCTGCCCCTGTAGATGATTGTGCTGTTATCTGATATTTCCATAGTTTGAAAAGAAACAGGAGGATGGGCAAAGCCCAATATAACTGTTGCAACCTAAGCAACTACTGGTTGAAGTCTGACGTTCTACACCTCATGTGGAAGCCACCCCCGGTTTTAATGTAGAGAGCAAACAAAATTTACAGTGAAGACAAGGTACCAGTACTTTTCTTGGCATAAGGCAGTGATGCAACATTCATCTCATGTTAAGATGTCAATGTCACACAGGAAATGGTGACAGAAACTCTTGAAAATAGGGTTGCAAAGGCAAATTGCTGCACCAGAAGCTAAATGTAGATTAGCATTTCTCTACATTCTTCCTGAAACCCTATATATTTGGGTACAGCGAAATATTGCAATGCTTGCAGAGCTAAAAAATGCATCTAATCTAATCGAAAATGAATCCCATTGTTCTTTATCTCCGATTCCTTCCTGAGGGGTGTGGGTATGTGCATGCCCATGCAGCATCTTAGTTATTCCTAGCACTGTACCCTTCTGGACAGAGAGCTTTGACATTTTTCCTGGGACGTATTGGAGCAAATCTTCCAATTTAGGAGTCACAGCCCCAAGTGTTCCTTCCACCAATGGGACTCTTTGGCCTTTACTTTCCATATCCTCTTCAGTTCCTCCTTCAGATCCTGATACTTCTCCAGCTACTCAGATTCCTTCTTCCTGATGTTGCTGTTAGCACTGCTGTCTTCTGCTCCTTGTTTACTACCGTAACTCTGGTTGATTGACCAGTACCTACCTGCTTGTCTGTCTGAATCTCGAAGTCCACAGGATCGTATCCCTGTTATTCTCCACAAACTTTTATGAAGTCTACCATCTTGACTTGGAAAGGTCTAGCCCATACACTGTGCAAATGTTTTTGTACACAAATGCTAACTACTGGATTGTGTGGTTCAGTGTATACTGTTCCTACCTGGATCTCACTCCCTGCCACTATGTGTTGGACTGCCTCTCAGTCCTCTCTGTATAGTCTAATAGTTTCATAGCCAGTTTGGTCTAGTGGTTAAGGCACCAGTCTAGAAACCAAAATACTGTTTTAGTCTTGCCTTAGGCCTGAAAACTGCCTGGGTGACTTTGGCCAGTCTCTCTCTCTCAGCCCAGCTCACCTAACAGGTTGTTGTGGGAAAACAGAGGAAGGAATATTTTGTATGTGCACTGCCCTGAGTTTTTTAAAAATATTCCGAACCTTGGGTCCCGTATAGTGTGGTAGACCCCCTCCTCCTATGCTTAGTGCCTATTCTTGTGCTCCTATAATAAATGCCTCAGTGTTGTCTTTTAGTCTAGCCAGCCTTTCTAGCCATTAGCAGAATTTCCCAATGTTTGCTACCTCAGCTATCTTTCAAAGGGATACAGTCCCAGGCAGTGTCTTATCTTGTCATGGCATTTCCTTTGCCTGATCTTCCTCCCATTTCTGCTGCTGCTTCAGGAATTCTCTCAGCAGCTCATCTTTGGGTGTCATCTTACTGATGTATCTATAGATGCTCTAGATTTGATCCAGAACAGTGGCTTTGACATTCACCAGACTGCCCATTCGCTTTCTGGCTGGTGTACAATCTCTGTGTGTTGGACTTGAGGTGGAAACCTCTGTACATCATGAGGAGTTTCTGAGTCTTCACATTGGAAGCTTCCATGTCCTCCTTTGGTCAGCTCACTCTACTGGCAGGATATCTGATGACTGGCAAGTCATATATATTGGTGGCATGGATCTTATTCTTCCCATGGAGCTGGTTCTACAGGACCTGTCTTATCCTTTGATGGTACTTGGATGTTGCAGTCTTCCTTGCTTCCTTATCATGATTTCCATGTGATTATGGGATACCAAGATACTCATAACTGGTTTGTATGTCTGCTATGTGGCCCACTGATACTTCCACCCATCAGTGTTAATTATTTTCCCTCTCTTGATTACTATCTGGCCACACGTCTTCAGTCCAAATGATATCCCAATGTCCACACTACAGGTCCATGTCAGTTGGATTAGCAAGTCAATGTATCATTCTTTCTTTGATTACAACCTAATGTCATCCATATAGAGGTGGCTGAAGGTAGGGTTAGAGTTTCACTCTTGAACTTGTACCCATATTCAGTCCTTTCAATTATCTGGCTGATGGGTTTCAAGCCTATACAGAACAGTAGTTGGGGATAGTACATCATCTTGATATCTGCCACACTTGATGGCTACTTGTGTGAGCTGTCTTGAGTTGACTTCCAGTGTTGTCTTCCATAGTCCCATCGGAAGGTCCTTAGCATCTTGCTGACTTTGTATGGCAGCAGACATTTAGAGATCTGTGCATGTGGCATTGAGTCGTATGCTGTCCTATAATCAATCCAGGCTGTGCTCAGATTGGTCTGTCTAGACCTTGAGACTTGGGCAATTTCTCTACGAGCAACTGGTGTTTTGAGCTCTGGTATTGTTCCCAGTGCATTGTTGAGCTGTGCTCATATACTGGCTCATAGGGTCCCGTAGCCTGGCTGCTATGATGCCTGATAGGACTTTCCATGTTATGGGAAGGTAGGCTATTGGGCAGCAGTTGGACAGTGGTGTTCCCTTGCGGGAGTCTTTTATGATCAGCACTGTCTTGCCTTTGTTACCAGCCTGAGCGGGGACCTGCTGCTAGCAGATGGTTCATCTGTGCTGCTAGGCATTCGTGTACTATTTGTTAGTTTCTTCAGCCACTTGGTGTGGATCATTTTTGAGCCAGGTACTGTCCAGCTCTTGCATGTTTTTCACCCACCGTTGGAGGTCTGCTACTGAGATGATGACTGGTTCCTGTTCTGGGAGATTGCTGTGATCTGCTCTCAGGTCCTAAAGCTACTTTGTACTGGTATTATATGTCGTGTGGTTAGATTACTCATATATTCCTGGGGAGGGCTAACTTAAATGCCTATTCGTCCATGAAACCCATAGGGTGATCATGACCACGTACCTGGTGCTCAACCAAACCAACCCCACAGATCGTTATGAGGACACAATTGGAGAATGAGAATATGACACGGGCCCTGAGCCCCTGGAATAAATGTGGAATAAAAAATTTAACCGATCAATAGAATACATAAAAATCCTATTTTATTAGCATGGTAGCCAAACACTGAAAAACCTTAGAAAGTCTGGGGGTGGGGGGGGAGAGAATGGTAGTTTCCTTAAGAAAAAACTTCCAGAGACAGGATGGACTCTGGAACTGAGGGGAGCATGAATAAATGAGTTCAGCAGCAAAGAGGAAGAATATGAAAATTAATGACTATGACATAGGTAGACCATCTGGTACTCTCAATTCAACATCAGTCCCAGTCAGTAGTAAAGGATTATGAAATTGCAGTCCAAAATGTTTGACAACCACCACATTTCCCACCGCATCTTGTTTCTTTAAGGAGAAGAGCAACTCCAGCAGAGAAAAGATGATGACGCCACTGATGTCAGCAATGTCTTTGGTTGCGTGGCATGAGATGCTGCAATCACTGAAGCTCCCAAAATGCACTAATGCAGCTACGTCTACCTCATCCAAACACCTGATATTTAACCTGTTTTTGCGTGTTAATGGCCAACATTACCTGCCCCCTTGATTTGGGCTGGATAGTCACGAATGTAATTTTAATCCCGGCGGGATCCATTTAGAGCGAATTACCTCAAGTAAAGAGGCTCACTCTGTAGTAACATGCATTTTTCATCAAGTGGCCAGCCCAATTTGCAGAGTGATAGATTAGCCATTCAGCAATACTGCTTTGGAAAGCCTTGTCCCATCAGCCCTGCTCTGCTACTCAATGCCTCTCATCCAGTGAGGAGCACCCAAAGAGGACCCGGGACCTTTGGGAGCACTCATTTACTTGCTTATACTATAAAGGGGGGGGGGGAACCCAGTAACCTTAGTGCTAAATTGAGTTGCAAAGCATGTTGGTCCCATCTCCGGTGAGAGCGACGGGTGAACAATGGGGGCTTTTCAGCTTGACATCTCAATGAGCAGGAGATGGAGAGGGAGAGACCCTCCGCCCCTTCAGTTCTCCCCGCACCCAGCTTTGTTTGGGGAGCAGACAGCAGCCTCCAGCCCCAGGAGCCTTTCAGGATCTAGGGGCAGCCATTCGTCATGGCCTACAACCCCCTCCCCACACCCTCAGCTGGTCGTCTGGGCAGAGAATTCACACACTTGTCAGTCCTGGATCGAGAGAGACCCTTTGTGCCTAATGGGGCCTGGACCTGGAGATGGGTGAGATGGGTCAGAAGGTTGGGGGGGGGGGGGGAGAGAGAGAGAGAAAGAAAAAGGAGGGGATCAGAGAGAACAAAAGTGTTAGGGTAGATCCTAATATACTCCAGGAAGTGTCCTGGAATAAGAGGCCTCTGGAAAATTGCCCTGATTATTATCAGCTAAAGGGAGAATGATTTCTGGTGATAAAGTGCCAAGATTATCTCTGGGGCTATACATGAAATATGTGGTCTTAACCGACAAGATTGTTCAGAAAAGCAATTTTCACTGCAACCCAATTCTATTCGTCTTTACTCAGTTTTGTGCTTACCTGTAGGCAAGACTCCCTAAACACAGCGTACAGTCTGGAGGGAAGAATAGCAAATGTTCACCACTATCCCTGTCTTTTGGATGAGCTTGCAGAACAGAACGAAATCAGATAGTTAACGCACCCAATTGTTCTTCTTGCAGATTTTGCCACCCTAGTTAGGCACTGAGCTCAATTGCTTGCGCGGGCAAGCCTGAGGTCAGCATTTCACTGCCCATCCAGACACTTATGAACATGGGAAAGCGTGAAGCACATATCAAAAGAGCAAATTGCATATTGATTTGATTTGTAAAGTAATAGAACCTTCACTGTCCCTTCAGAATTGTAAATCCAGGCATACAAAACACAGAATAGCATCTGCCAATGAATTCCCGGCAGACAGCAATGGCTCTGGTCTCTGTTCCCTTTCAAGAATCCCATCCTCAGAAGCAGAAAACCACCACTCCCTGAGATCTAAAAGAAAATTGCCACACCCCAAGTTTAAGCAGCCTCATGAAGCTCGTCTGGGGGCTCAGCAATTCACTGACAGCCACGGCTGTTCCTGTGAGATGGCGACGATCCCTCCCACTATACCACCCCCTCTTGGCAGACAAAGCTGGGCCTGGAGAGAGGCGGGGACTGCAGACAGGACCGCCTGCCAAAAACACTCCTGTCCCTTGTGGCTTCATCGTCGCCAGCATTAAATCGTGCCCAGATGTATGAGCAGGGGAAGGCGCCTGGTGGTGATTAGGGTCTTTAATTATAGGCACCCGTTAGCCTAAGCTGGGCCCCGCCTGGATCATGAGAAGCTGGGCCCATGAGGGATCCACAAGGGGGACCAGGCTATCCCAGGAGTAAAGCGGAAGCCCATCTCTTCTGAACCAGAGCCAGGAGGAGACAGAGATCCTCATACTGGTAGCTCAGAAGGAACAGACTCTTGAGAGAAGAGAGGATAACCTCCTTCCTTGTAATGGAATACAGATCCACCACTCTCATCCTTGCTCTAGAAAGAGGGATTAAGCACAATCAGTCTCTTCAGGAGGTCCTATCCCAGGGCTAGGCAACCTGACACACTTCAGATGTCTGCAAGCACAGTTCCCCAAATTCCTAGCCATTGGGGGCATGTAATTTATACCCCAAAATGTTCTAGGGGGTGCTAGATTTGCCTATACTTATCCTCCATTTTGCTCCATTCCTTTTTTCAGGCTGCAGATTTTTTTCCTACAGGATCTAAAGTAACCTAGTTAATCAACTGGGTGAAGGTCTTGATCAAGATGCAAAGCCAGTTTCTCCAGGGAAGAAAGGACAGGCCTCCTTCGGCAGCAGTCTTCTGAATCTGAAAATGTCAAATGAGAACAGTCCTCTCTGTTGGCAAGACATCTGTGTGTTAAATAACAAAATAATATTGCTGACTTGCCAAAGCTGCATGAAACCAGATCAGCTCATGTATCCAGTTTGGCTTTGGTGTGACTCTTGAGTTGAATGTAGCCAAACCAGAAATAAAGTAGCCATCACACAATGAGTTTGCGCTATAATAAATGTGCTAGCTGGAAAAGCAACACACAACTCTTTGTTGCTTTTACACAGGAAAAATGATTCATTCACAAGTACTAATGGGAACAGGCAGGTCAGTTTGGATTATTCAATCCCTAAAGCCTGTATTGTTCTTAAAACTTAATTATATAGAGAAATGCAGTTCCCATGTTTTATCTCCAAGGTGATTCAATTGACTGAAATTATGTGACCGCACCCCATAATCCTGTGCTACTTTATCATTGTAATTCCCCCCAATCCACTTCCCAAGAGCACGCCTTCTAGGAACAAGCCTCAACTACTGTAGAGAGATGTCACTGCAATTCTTTCTCTCCCTTCCTGAGCTGCAGAGAGGAATCTAGGAAAAAAGAAAAACAAACCTGTTCTGATAACATTGCTTACAAGTGATTCTGCAAAAGCAGAATTGAGGAGTCCTTGGTTCTCTCGGAGCTTCCTTGCTTTCTTGCAGATGTTTCGTTACCCAAACTAGGTAACATCATCACTGCTAGTAAAAGCAAAATATCTGCCTTCATTTGAGAATGCTGAGAGCAGAGCACATACTGGCTACTTTCTCATAACACTGTCCCAAAGGTGCTTTTTCAAGAGGCAACTGCCCTTTCTTTGTTTTGACTTGAAGATGTTTCTCTTCTCAACCAAGAAGTTTCATGAGAAGCTTCTTGGATGAGAAGTGAAATGTCTTTCAAGTCAAAAACAAAGAAAGTTGGGTCTTGAAAAAGCACCTTTGGGATAACCATGACCTGGATGACTGAGAACCTCCATAGACATTCTCATAATATTCTTACTCAGGGTAAACTTCAGCAAAGCTTTTGACAACATCTGCAACGAGATTCTAGTAGAGAAGACAGCAATATGTGAGCTGGTCAGCTTGACAGATACACTGGTTACACAATCATACCCCAGGAGTGCATGCCAATGGCTCTGTGTCAAAGCAGGAAGGAGGATTTGAGTGGCATACCACAGGGTGAACAGTACTGTTCAACATATTTAAAAATGCCTTGGATGAAACATGATTTTAAATTTTATAGCAGAGATGGGAGCAAAGCAAATAGTTTGGAGGATCTTGACAAACTCAAACAACAGATAGAAACCAGCAAGATGAATTACGGAAGGAATAAATTCAAAGACCCCTATTTGGGCAAGAAACATCCAAGCATTTGTACAGAACTGGCGAGAGATGGAGGGAATGGTCCATAAAGAGCAGCAAAACTTGGGAAAAGAATCTAGGTCCCATAGTGGATCACAAGCTGAATATAAGCCAACAATGTAATACTGCTGTAAAAAAGCAAATATAGACCTAGGCTGCATCAACAGAATTTTATATGTTACGCAAACATATAAAATTGAGCTGAATAAATAGAATCTTTAGATCAAGCAAAGTCACCATTTCTTCTGTTCTGAGTTGGTTGGGTCACACCTAGAACACTGTCTCCAATTCTGGGCACTGCGTTTGAGGGAAGATGTTAACAAACTCATTCAGAAGGAAGCAGCCCAGATGATAAGGCATCTAGGGGGAAAACATACAAGGGATGGCTGGAGATCTTGAATATGTTTAGCCTGGAGAAAAGAAGAATGCAAGAAAACATTACATCTGTCTTCAGGTATCTGAAGGGCTATTGCACAGAAGACAGAGCAGAATGATTCAACGTTGTTCCAGAAATTAGGGGGGTGGGGAGACACAGTAGGCTTCAATATCAAGGAAGTTGATTTTGGCTGGACATCAGGAAAAAAATTTTTAACACTTAGAGCTGTTCAACAGCGGAATAGATGCACAAGTCTCTCTCGCTGGAAATGAACAGGCTGAGTGGCGATCTGTGATATCGGACTCCTGGATTGGGCAGGGGTTGGAGTAGATGGTCTCTAAGGTGATTTTTAATATAATTCAATTATTCTTAAATATAATTTATTGACCCAATGTTGTAAGTTTGTCTAAGATAGCAGGCTAAAGTGTGATTGACTACTTTATGGTTTAGCATGCCATATGAATACAGCTAATCACAATAATCACTGCTCTATCCCTTCTCCTCTGTGGGTGCCTTTGCTGATGCTTCTCACTATCTTCAGCAATAAACAAAATTGTCTTATTTCCAAGTGAGCAGGATAAATAGGAATCAAGACATGCTACGGGTAAAAGTAAATAACAACAAAAAAAGACTTTGCCTCACTGCTCCAAACCATCCAACTGAAACAAATAGTCAGATGTATCTAGGAGTGAAGGAGAATGTGGAAAGTTTTTACTGTCTGTTTTGTTTTCATAGGCTACTTACAACAAATACAGATAGTTCTCGACTTACAACAGTTCATTTAGTGACCCGTTCAAAATTACAACACTGAAAAAAGTGACATGACCATTTTCACACTTACGACCGTTGCAGCATCCCCATGTCACCTGATTTACATTTGGATGCGGAGTCCCGGGGTCCTATGATTGCCTTTTGTGACTTTCTGACAAGCAAAGACAATGGGGAAGCCAGATTCACTTAACAACCGGGTTACTAATTTAATAATTTAAGTGATTCACTTAACAAACGTGGCAAGAAAAGTTGCAAAATGTGGCAAAACTCACAACAAATTTCTCACTTAACATAAATTTTGGGATCAACTGTGGTCGCAGGTTGAGGACTACCTGTATGTAGGTTCAAATTTCCTGTATTTTGTATAGACTCTGGCTGATAGATTAAGGAAGTCTTGCTGTAACACACACACATGTGCACACAAACACATCAGTGTAGTTCCTGCATGCATAAATTCTTCACACAGCTTGTATAGTACTTAAAGAGCAGCAGATTCTGCAGCTGAGTTCAAACAAGGTATCAACATTTTAAGCTGAATTTAAAAAAATTCACTTGCTGCAGCCACATAAAGCAACACTTCGGTCCAAACAATCTGGCAAGACAATTGCTAGGTTCTCACAACTTCTTGTACCATAAACTACCCATTCCCTTTTTGCAGATGTCTGGGTTGTAAATCCCACTACAACTGTTTGCACGACATCATAATTCTCTACAATTCAGCATCTTAAACCAAACCAAACCAAAGAAAACCCTCGTAAGAGTCTCAAAAACAGCTCAACTGTAGAAGGTGCAATAAGAATAATCTGAAAAAATACCAATATTATCCATTTTATTTTATTTTATTTAAAATTAAATTTATATACCGCCCCATTCCAAGGACTCGGGGCGGTTCACAACTTAAAAAC
>JANHFL010001505.1:177916-189619 GCA_032468155.1 Oxyrhabdium leporinum | reverse complement strand
GAGGTGCTCTTCCAGTTTCTGGCACTCCCATGTGCATGAAGACACCGGAGCCCAGAAGAGCAACAGGTGATGGCTGGGAAAGCCAGATTTACTTAACCATTTATCAAGTGCAACTATTCACATAACAAGTGTGGCAAGCAAAGTCTTAAAATGGGGCAAAACTCACTTTAACAAACGTTTCACTCAACAACAGAAAATCTGGGCTCGATTGTGGTCGTAAGTTGAGGAGTTACCTGTAAGGTGTGGATGGTATCCCTTTTCTCAAAAAGAGAAGAGCAACAAAACCTTAGTGTTAACATGTTCTGCACACACGAACCCAGGACATTACACAGCAAGACAGAGTAGAGAGCTATGGGAGGGGGGGGGGAAGAGAAGAAACCGCAGCTCTGCTCGCCTGAGCTTATCAAGAGCCACAGAAGTGTCGGAGTACGGCAATTCAAACGCTTGTCTGTTTGAGATGAACATTTTAGTTATTCTGGCCTGAAGGCTGCAATAAAAGAAAACTGGGGAGGAACTCGCACTGAATCCAAGCACCCAGCGGGAATTGTGCTGCAAGCGACGTTCTGCACAAAATTACAAAGAGACCGAGGATCGGTTCCAAACGCAGACGGAAGCTCCGGCAGGCTCCCTCTTCCAATCGTTTAAGAAGCGAAGCTTAATTTCGTCCCCAGCTCTCCCCTCTTTTTTGGCGCCGCCTTCTTCCGCCCCACGGAGCTTGTCTTCCTTCCGTCCTCCACCCACGTGTGTGGCTGGCAGCCCCCTCTTTCTCCCGACCCCCAGCCCGCATGATCCAACCCCTGGCTGCGATTCCTCCGGTGCCGGAGACGCCGTGTCTCTAGCGGTTAGTGACACAAGCGCTTCAGCATCCTTCGCTAGGCCTGGGACAGACGCTGCCAAGCCCTCTCACCAGCTTGCGGCCTAGGCACATCCGCCAGAGACGCTCTCCCCGCCCCCGGGCTCCGCGGCGGGACCAGGCAGCAGGAAGGAGCCGGAAAAGATAACGAGGGCTGCGGGGGCTGTGCAGTACGTGTCTGCAGGAGCGCGCGCGGGATGGTTCCGCTGCCAGCCTGCACAACTTCCTGGGGACGAGACGTCTCCTGCAGCCAGTAGGATCTGCTTTTGAATAAATGCGGAGAATGACTCCTCCGTCCAGGCCCCTTTAAATACCTCTCCAGCCCACCGGATGAGTCCAAGCATAGTCCACTCTTGCCGGGTTGTTGTGCTGATAAGGTGGAAGTAGAAGAACCCTGGCTACGCCACCTTGAGCTTGAAGGAAGAGGGAATTTGAATAAAAGAGACTGGGAATATAACATCCATTCAGCAGAATAATAAATATGTCTTTCTAAATATATATGCTGAATATAACATCCATTCAGCAGAATAATAAATATGTCTTTCTAAAAGAGTTTAACAACCTGGAAAAATTACAAAAATCTTTGCCTGGTCCCAGTGAAGTCATTCTTAATAAACCATACAGACTGGGTTTGAGACTAAAAAGCTGCAAATAGAGAGGGGCAGTTTCACATGTGGTTACCAGTTAATTGAACCTCACTGCAATTTTCTGGAGCCATGCAACACTCTGGATTGCAAAACTGCATAGCTTGAGTTCACACAGCATGTTAGGTTGAAATGTGATTAAACTGCTCATGGTTCAATGTGTTGTATGAATGCAATCTTTGTTTTAGCAGTTACCCTCTGGTCCTTAGTTCACTCATCTGTGTGATGATGCAGGAGAACCCATCTCTGTGCAAAGAGGAGCTTGCAGTACTGGCAGGCTTACCAAGGAGCAGAAGAGCCTTTCAGGTTTCCTGGGCCATGCAGGCTTCCAAGAGAAACAACATTTTTAATTGTGTTCAGAAGCTGATGCACTTCCAATCTAGGTTGGCTTTAAAGCTAGTGTCGTTAGCAGCCGAGTAGCTGTTCATCATTGTGTCATTGCATTTTCCAATTTGTCTTCAAACAATCCCACATACAACATATTACAGTACTCAAACCTGGACGTGAGCAGAGCATAGTTCACTACGACCAAAACAACGTTTCTCAATCTTGGCAACTTAAAGATGTGTGGACTTCAGTTCCCAGAATTCTGAGAGTTAAAGTCCGTACCTCTTTTAAGTTGCTACGGCTGAGAAACACTGGGCCAAAACTACCTCTGTCCAGGAAGGACCACAGCCTCAGAGTAGGGAACCAAAGACACTTTCAGCAGCTAAGCTAAATGTATGAGTTTCCTCAGAATTGAAATACGATCCATACAACCCCATATAGATCACAACTCTCCTAAACTGAAATAAATGCCCTGGCCTCCAAAAACACTATCTCTATTTTGTGAGGATTCTTCCAGCCTGCTTCCAGATCCTCATCCAGTTTGTAACTGGCAGGGTCTGGATTTGCCTCTTCCAACTTTATGATTCTAGTAATCTTAGAAATTTATCTGGTCTCTTCCAAGGTCTTGAATGAAATAAGCCTTGCTTCTTTGAATGTATAGAAGCAGTATTGGGGGGAGGGGGGTGTAAAATGAGCATTTTCACCCTCTCTTCCTGTATCTTATCACTCAGCAGCATTCTGTTTTTTGCATTCAAATCAAAAGCTGCAATGTTGGCAGGCTCTTAAAGTGAGGACTAGATTTTACCCCTGTACTCGTGACTTCCTATTCTAAATCTTGTCACGACTCATTCAGCAGTTTCTTATAGATATTAAAGCACAAAATGTAGCTCTGTGGGAATCCTATAGCAATGCGGTAAGGCTGAACAGAAGCCACTTAGCTCAGTTTATGAAACTGACTTAGAGATACGAAGAGATCCAATGGCTGAATTTAAGCAATAAATACATTAAGCCAAAAATCACATAAGCCCCGTTTTGATACTTAGTCACATTGGTGAGTTCAATCAAACCACGGTCAAGCTAAATCTGTGCAAATATGGCAAATAAAACACTGTTTCTTCTCAGTAATCTAGAGAGCCAGTGCATGTAATGGCTAATTGGAGCACAAGCTATTGAATTTTTTAAGGTAATTAACCAGATTACAATGGCTCTGGCTGGGATTGTCTTAGTTTAGGGCAACCAAGGCAATGTTCCACTTCTGTGATCTGTTCCACCAAAGCTTACATAAAAAGGGTGGTAAAGGTTTACAGTTGCTGTTGCCATAAAATCAAATTATCTTAATTTTAGCTAATTGTCCCTTAGCTAAAGCCATCATACTTGAGCATAGAGGAAGTTCCAATATGCTTCTGAGACTATACAGATCACTTGACGCATGTTTGCATTATTTAATAACCAGGAAAAATGTTTATTTTCTTCTCCTTTTCCCCCCTTTACTTGTTTGTCTTAAATCCAAATAAACAAGACCTTCTCTGTAATTTCTTGAAATGTATACCTAGTACAAACAGTTATTATTTCTTGCTCTATTTTTAGATCTGGTTTTTTTTCTTAGTAGCAGAATACAGAAAGAAACAACATGTATTACTCATACGTGCAAAAGTACTTTTGAGAAATATGGGGACAGAGGTGTGAAAAGTTTGGTTGGATTGTTATAGGGTGGGTGGGGTGAGAAAGAAATAAATGTTGTATAATCACATTCTGAATTACAGGGAGGAAACAAGGATGTATAGCCTAGATATCAGTGCCTCTTCCAAAGTAGAAATTATTTGGAAAGATGGAGTGGAGTGCTGGGTATTTGGGCAGGAGGCAGAGCTTAAGCAATGACAGCAGGTATTTCATTTGAGGTATGGGGCTAGCCCTTTGTACGTGGGGGAGAGCCAAGAGCAGAAGGAGGGAGCTGCAGTGCACAATTCTTTGTTGTGCTCAGCTGCGGTTGGGGCATGGAAAGGGGCTGTGGGCAGAGGGATGTGGTGACACTGGTATGTGCCGAAAGCAGGGAGGCAGCAAGCTTGCCGGGCTGCATGAAGGGCTTTCTGTTTGACTGCAGTTATGGGCTATAAATCAGGAGCAATGCCTCCACCCTGGCCCCTCAGGAGGGGGGGGGGGAGGGAGAGAGGGGGAAATGAAAAAACCCACCTCCAAGGCCCGAGACTAAAGGAGTTAAGGAAGGATTAAGCTAGTTTGGCTGAGACCTTACCAAATTGGCAGGAGTCAGGCTTCTCACCCAAGAGAGGAGCCTCTGTTTAAAGCTAGGGAGCACCCATGCAAGATTGGGGAATCTCATTCAGAAGGAGTCGGGTACAGACTGAGAGAATCTGCTGGAGAAATTGCCCCAGATTGGCAGCTGAAGATAAAAGCATTCTTTTGCAAATTCCTGCAAATCAGGCTGCTGTTAAAATCTTGAGAAGGGACCAGTTAAAAAGTGGCAACCATGGGTAATTGGCCAAAGGGGAGAAATCAAATAATGGTTTAAAATCTGTCCAAGAGAATGGGCATTATACTCTCTTACTCCTTTTGCATCCTATACTATAGAAGCTCGGCTCTGCAATATGATGTTCACTTTCTTAAAAGCCTTTTTTTAGCCTTTCTGTCTATGCATGCACAGTCTGACTGGTTTAAGCCATAACATGGCTTGCTTCTAAATAGCTTAATGGTCCTGTGAAAATGCAACCATCATTTTATTTAATTCAGTTTCTCAACCTGGCCAACTTTAAGATGTGTGGACTTCAACTCGCAGGACTGAAAAATGTTGAGCATGGATCATCCAACAAGTCAACCCAGAATTCTCATTCAGACTACAAGTGACCAGGTTCAAATTACCCTTCTTTAGACATACTATGCAAAGAGCTCACTCTCTGGGGAAGTGCATAATGCTGGGAAAGGTAGAAGAAGAGAAGATGATGATGGGCAGCAAGGGGGATGGATTCAGTTTCACTGGTGATGGGGGCACCATTGGAAATGCTGAAGGACCAGGTTGAGGGCAGGTCAACACCATCATTTTAGGTTTTTCAGCAAAGAATAATTTCTGGCAATGGATATGTATTGCCTGCTATGGTTCTGGTAGCAGTGCATGTATTAAAATTTCTTCATCTGTTTTCCCACCTTTAAACATCTATCAGGATATACGCATTCAATTATTTTGTCTGCTTTTTATTATTTATGTGTAACTTGCAAAGTGTTGACTCAATTTCCTCATTAAACAAAAATACCATAAACTTTAATGTACTAATTTTCAGATCCCTACCCTCGGTTGCATCTTACACTGTACGTAAGATTCACTGCAAACAAAAGTGCAGACATATTTGCATCCCCGATCAGTGCATACCTCTAGCATCATCATAAGCATTCCTCATACATTTATGCATAAATAACTGAGAGGACCTTATTCCCCCTACCTTTACTCACTTGAACCAGTTGCTAAAAATTCACATACTCTCAAGTGTTTTGTAGCAGTGGCCCCCAACCTTTTGAGCACCAGAGACCGGTTCTATGGAGAGAGACTTTTCCATGGACCGGACCGGGCATGGTTTTGTGTGCTGCCTGCATTCTATGGATGGGGTTTCACTTGTTTGTGCAACCCGGTTTCTGGCATGCCGCAGACGGACCGGTGCCGGTCCGTGGACTGGGGGTTGGGGATCCCTGTTTTATAGTATACCATTTTTAATTATATTTAGCAACCCCACCTTCCATTTAAAGGAAACATTTCAGAATGGACACCTATTTACTCAAGCCTGCTAAATTTTGCAGAAATCGGCAATTAAATGCTTTTTATAATATCCACGTAAGAGACCGCTTGCTATTGTTTGCAGATCAGAGTGCAAACAGCCTAGAAATGGAGGCTGATAAAATGCTGGCAACTTCGAAGGCATCCCATTTGTTTCATCCATCTTTTGATTATAAGGGTATGCTCTCCGGCGGATTATGCAACTTAAGCGCAGGGGAAGAACAGCCTAATAATCATATTAACTGAGTATGATATTCAGTTCTTACTTATCCCTTACCAAATCCTTAACTAAGGGAGACTCAAATCACACAATGTGTCTTACTAATTTCAGTTTCTGCTGCCTCTAAAACCTGATCTGCAGGAACCCAACAGAAATCCTCTGTCACAAAAAGAAACCTCAGTAAGGCAGGGAACCCAGAGGGCCCAGTGAGTGAGTGAGATGCTAACTCTAAAACTAGATTTGTACAATGCACTAAACTAAGCTAAATTGAGGCTACGTGGGAACCCAGCCATTGCTTTAGCATGCTGTTTGAACCAAAGCATGATCAGTAGTCAAAAGATAATTACACTACTGTATTCACTTGAGAACATAGAAATGGGGTTTACCTAACCCAGGTTTAGGGTTTAGTATATAATGGAACCCAACCTACAAGTAGCATGTTTCAGAGTTGACTGACCTAAAGTTCACCCTCTTCACTCCCAGATGGAGCCCAGCAAAGTTGTCACAACCCATCTAAGGACAGGGCAAGAGGTGCAAGAATGGGCATCAAAGACTTTGACCACTCTCTCTGCTGCAATAGCAGTTGGAGCCACTGCCACCATCATCACAGCAGCAGCAATCCAGAAAAAAAGAAAAAAAGGAAAAAGGAAAAAAGAAAAGAAAAGAGAGGAAAGCAACCCCTATTCCCCTGGCGGCCCTCTTCTCTCCCACCCTTGAGCTCAGCCACAGGCGCCTGGCTCTGACTCCAAACAAATGATTAGAAAGCTGGTTATAATTGGATGGGGGGGCGGAGGAGGGGCACGCCTGCTGAGAGCCACTTGGATCCAGGATGGGAGAGAGACAAGCAGGGCTGCTGGCAGCTCCTTGCAGGAAGACTCTGATCCTCCTTCAGGCAGAAACTGCGCCAGCCAAAGGCTGACAGAACAGGCAATTGTAATGGAAAGATGCTGGCTTGTGTTTTGGCTTCCTGGAGCAAATATCTGTGCTCCCTTCATTTCCCCTCCTGAATTGGCAGTGCGTTGGGAGCAGCAGTAGTATACAGGCCCCAATTATCCTTTGGAAGAGAAGGGCTTGGCTGCTGATGCCGGGCAGTTAACACTGCAGTTTACAAACTGTAACATGCAGGGCACAGAGGCAGCTGGTTTGATCTAGAGATGCTTTCAGCCCAAAGAGATTGTGCAGCTACTCCATCTTATTTTCTTCAATGGATTGTGGAAAATTTTAATTTTGAAGCAAAGCCAAATCCATCAACTGATGCTATTGAGTTGTCCACAGTAATGAAGGATCCACAGTAATTGGGCTTACCTTAAAACAAGTTCAATTTGACCGAAACTTACCTCATGATATCAAGCAGTCAAGGGCCACAATAGTTCAGCTAGTGAGGTCACTGTGTGGAAAGAGCTGTGACTTTTTCTGGAGCAGAGCAGTTGGAGGTTAGATTTAGGGGAGCTGTGCCATGTTTTTCAAAAGGCAACTGGACTGTTTTTTTCCCTTGAGTGAAGAAGAAGAAAACATTTTGCCTCTCATCCAAGAAGCTTCATCAGTTGTGATGGTGGGGAGATGGAAGGATAGGACCTGGACGACTGAGAATCTCTAGAGACATGCAGTGTTTTAGTTTCAAAGGCAAAATGGTGCAATGTTAAGGTGAAAACTTTGCACTTCTCCTTGATATTGCCATGCCTTTCCCTACCACTGTGCAGCTGCCCTTCACATCTGTTGTACAATCCCAGATAGCCTTACTATGTTGGAGCCAGGAAGAAAGATTATTTAGTTTATTTTACCATCTGAAGAGTCTGGTTTAGTTTATCATCTGATTCATATCTGTTACAGTAGGACAGGCATTAAGATCCCTTTTAGAAATGGGTATGGAGAAAGCTTGATGGCATGTCATCTGAGGCATGTCAACCTGCCTTATGCTATACCACAGTGTTTCTCAACCTTGGTGACTTGAAGATGGGTGGACTTCAACTCCCAGAATCCCCCAGCCAGCCAATCTTCAAGTCACCAAGATTGAGAAACACTGCTATATCAGATCAGAACATTGGTCCATCTAGCTCGGTGTTTATGCTTCATCAGAATTCTTCAGATGGGATCTTTCCCCATCCTACTGGGAAATGTGAGAAACCTTTTGCATGTATCCCTCACTAAGTTTTATTTATCCCCTTTCTCAGTTACTCAAAAATAAGCTTTCTCTCCTTAGAAATAGAACAGTCACTTGGGAGGTCTTAACCTAAGTTCACAAAGAGGGTCAGGGAGTTTTGTAAGACTGTTTACAGTAGGAAGAAGACACTAGGCCCTGCCAAATGGATGGACACCGAGGGAACAGCAATACTTCTCTGTGTGTCATGTTTGACTGTTAGCTTATCTGAGGCCGTCTTTAACACTCATCAGAGAAAGCAAACAGCACAAAATTATCTTACAAAAAGGACTCCATGAAAGTCAGCAGAATCAAGCCTTTGAGGAAGATATAGCATAGGAAGTTATCAAAGAGCAGAAGAATCAGAAAATGCCCCTAGAGGAATAAAATATACAGTAAGAGAAGTGAGTATTTGATAGCACCTGGCAAGAAAGAGTTGATGGAGCAGGAAGTGGTCCATGCCACCAGAGCTGACCAAGTGGTTTGAAACTCTGGATATGAATCATGAACTCCAGTAGCCTGAAATATTATAACAACCTCTCCAGAACAATGGACAAAGTTCTCAACTCCATTGGAAAAATTGAATTTCTCTAGGGGGTGGGGGGAGAGGGCAGTTATATGAGCTGTATTATCACAAAACAGAACTGTAGACAACTTATAATAACAAAGATATCTCCATTTTCCTGATGCACATATTCAAGATATGATAGAAGGATTATCATGGCTCATTAAACTAACTGATTTCTATCCATTCCTGCTTACTCAGTCAGGAGCAAATGAAACTGCTAGAAGAGAACAAGCTCTTCGAAAGCTTACAAGTACGGTAACTCTAAAGCCCTAGTTGGGAAAGAAAAGGAATTGGGGGTGCAAGTAATGTTTCCAGCTATCGTCCCAGTTGATCGAGGGATAAGAAGGACCAATAGGATCCGGGAGGTGAACAAGTGACTAAGAAGGTGGTGGAATCAGGAAAGATTTAGATTCTTACACCATAGTGTATCTTGCTGAAAGATAAAACAAGCTGAAGTTGAATGGAATAGACTGAAAAAGGAAATTCTGGAAACCTGGGCCCACATAATCTTTATGTGGAAGAAAAATGGGCAAAGCTTTAAGAAGCCTTTAGTAGCAAACTCAGTGAAAAGCTTTGAAGTAAAAAAGGAGATGCATGTATTGTAAACCAAAGCAGGGCCTTGTAAATAAGGAAGAATGCAAATTGGAATTTGGAAAGATAGTACGTGAATGAGGTGAGGAAAGCAAGGCACAATAAGAAAGGGTTTGCAAGGTAAAAGAAGAGTAAAGGAAACTGTTGCTCTGCTGTGCATAGCAGCTGGGAACATAATACAAAAGAAGAGAGAGCAAAAGTGCTTATTATCTTTTGGTAGCATCTCTTCTTTCAGAAGAGGAATATATGTATTCCTTAATATGATTGAGGAATGATCTAGGAATGTTAAAAATAAGAACCCATCTTGCTGCTCTAAATGAATTCGTATCTCCAGCGTATGAAGAACCCCAAAGGGTTGAAGGAGCTGGCAGATATCAGAATTGCTGTGATCTTTGAACATTTCTGGAGAATTCCTGGACATGAAGAAGAATTCAGAGAGCTACCAAAATTATAGAAGGTCTGGAAATCAAGTCCTATGGATGCTAAACATGCTTAGCTTGCCACAGAGAGGTCTAAGGAGAGCTGCAATAGCAAATATATAAAAAGGTTGTTACGTTCTAAGATAAGTCTATTCTCTGTTGAAAATGAGAGCAGGTTAAGGACCAACAAATAGAAATTAGAAATAAGATAGAGATGAACTATATCCGAGGGGAGGGGGATTTCCTGAAAGTACAGTTGCTAAGTAGTTAGATGCCAATTTGTTGGTGATGAAATGTCCCTGGACGGCTATTTCTTAGGAATGTTTTAATGGATTTGTGTAGTGATCATGGAGTTGGACTAGAGACTAGACGGCTTCTAAGATCCCTTCCTGCTCCTATATACTATGATGCTAAGCTACTGATTTCAATGGACCCTGCTCCTATGTTTATATGCAAATTGTTGTAGTCTTAAAACTTTTGTTTTCAGCATCTGTAAAAATTAGGTTCCACAATAATATGTAGGAACAATTGGTGGGAGGGAAAAAGAAGTTATGAATATTCCAGTTGGTCATCTAATTCAGAACCTACAGATTCGTCCAAGTGACCACAGCCAACATCTAATATTACTTAATTTTATTTTTGTTCTGAAGACTGATGCTAGCTAGGCAATAGTGTAGCTACATATATTTTAATGATGAGTCAGTCCAATTATAGGCCATGGGCACAGTCTCCCACGCTGAATGCTTGTTCAGCATTTCTCTTTAAAAAGAGACACTGAGAAAATTCATCCCACAGCTTTCATTTAAAGAGGGGTGGTTTTTTTCCTGCTGCTGGAGAAAGTTACTCATGAAGTTTTCCCCTAAGTAAAGCTAGTATGCTCCCATAGAAATATACATATTGTTTTCTCTCTTTTCCTGACAAACAGTGCCGCTTTTTCTTCTCTCCAAGTACATACAAAGACTTTGTGACCATCCAGGTTTCTGTCTGGAAAAACCTACTCCAGAGTAAAGAAAAAGAAAGCCTACTGGAGCCAATGAATAGAGTAGGCTGAGATCGGTGGGATTCGATTAATGTTTAACAAAGTGGTGTGATTCCCCTTTGTAGAGGATGGGTGCAGCTTGTCCTTCCTGTCTAAAGGCATTGTGCTTTGACCAGACCAGAAGGACAAGCTTTAACAAGCATCTGCCCAGATCTGATCTACTTTATTCTCTGTTTGCAAGCAGGGCCTGTGGCTTAAGCAATGCATTCTGGAATTTCATTTTGTGCAGTGGGCAGTCCTCTCTTCTAGGTCCTTTGTTCTCAGAGGCATTCGGAGGAAGACCTTTGGGGAAGAGGCAGCTCAGCCTGAGAAGAAAGGACTCATACCCAGTGTTATGTATGGAGCTCCTGCAGGACTGAGAACAATTCCGAGGCATCCTTTTTTCTGTGGGTCCTTTCCAAACCTACTGTTATTCTAGCTGGACAGCACAGCTGGTGGCAGGCTAGGCCTTGCATAGTTCTCTTAAGCGGCCCACTGGCTTCTAAGTCCTACAAACTTCAGAAGCCAGCCAGCCAGCATTAAGCATTGAGATGCTTCCCACTCTCCCCCCATTCTGACCCCATCCACTGGCCCAAGCAGCTGCCTGCCCTTTGCTCTGCTGAGGTCAGAGTGCTGACTTAGGGCAATGACTGGCACATCTGCTGCTTTCTGCATCTTTTTTTTTTTTTTCAAGTAGGGGAAACACAAAATCAACCAACAATGCTGTTTTTGGTCCTCTACTAGTTTTGGTTACAGTTCCGCAGACAGAACAGGGGAAATGTTAGCCACAATCAGTTTACATCTTCCTCTGTTTTACCCCAAAGCTTTGGGAATCTGGTAGTTAAGTGGCAAAGGAGCTATGTTGCTTTCAGCTTTCAGATCCTTGTTTTCTGATGTTTTATTGTCCTGACTTCAGGTTTGAAACAGCTGTTGACGTAAGATGTAGGCTGTTAACTCACAGGTTGGTAAGCTCAGTGTTGCACCATGATGACATCACAATGCATGAAGATAATTTTGTGTTTTTTGGGATAAGATTTGGGAGAATCATGTATTTTATTGTTTTCTTATTGTTTTCCAACTTTTTCTAACAGGAAAACAATGGTAGGATGGCTCCAGCATGGTTTCTATCCCCAGTAGTTTTTGTAGAG
>JANHFL010001505.1:152673-177501 GCA_032468155.1 Oxyrhabdium leporinum | reverse complement strand
GGGGTGGGGGTGGGGTTGGGTGGGAAGATTATTGCAATAATTACTAGACTACACAGCAAATGCCTTCTCATACTAATCAAAATTTTATAATACTACACTCAATATCCCTCTTAAGATAGGAGCTACCATGTGATGGAATCAGAGGCGAGAACCACATTTTTACCTTTAATAGTGCAGTGTATCTGTGATTCTAGAATTTGCTCTTGGAATGGTGATGATGGAAATATAAATGGCACAAAGAAAGTTTTCTATTCAAGTTGTATGGATCCTAACTTACATAGATGGACTTCCACTGAAAAGCAAGGGCAACATGATGTATTACCAACAAATTTAAACATATTTAAAGTTGGGATTATTTTAAAATTACAAAGCAGCCTCAGGAAATGACATGATTACTGAAAAAATAATAATGGCTTGGGGGAGGTACTTTTTATCCCATTTCCCAGATGTTCATTATTCAAAACCCTATTCATTATCTTCCCCTCCACACCCACGCACACATAGAGTCAAGCATACACACTTGTAACTGCACACTTGTAAATACATATATTTCAGGTATGTATTTGTTGTCAAAACAAGTTAAGAAGTCTTGCTTCTCCACTCCAAACCGCAGCTTCCTGAGGCAGCTGGCTTCAATTTAAAAAAATAATAATCACTGGACAACACACTTCAGAAACACAGAGAAGATTCTGTTCCCAGCAGGAGGCTTGCATTGGCTCAATAGTCCTGCCGAATGGCTCCACTTTGCCCCCTCTTCTCCCTCCCCAATTGAGGAATCCATTTTTTAAATAGAACTACTGAAGTACTACCAATTAAACCTCATCCCTATTGGATTATCCATTGGGCCCCACATTCCATCGCATTCCATCACATGCTCTGCATCCTCATCTCCATCCCAACAGAAAAAGGATCAATAATACAAGTGAGAAAGGTCATAAAGAGCTCTTCTGTGCAGGCCTCTCTGGCCTTTCCCTTCCCTTCCCATCTCCCCCTTCTTCCAGTTGCCCCCCCCCCCCACTAGCTGTTTACTCTGAGCCATCCAAATCAAACAAATTCCACCCTGCTTAAGATGTACTCCTCCCGCAGCCCCTCATCAAACACCAGAGCATGGTTATTCCTCTTGTGTTCTCTGCTTAGTAGAGATATCTACAGCAACTCAAACCAGCTTTGTTTGGCTTTTCAGGACAAACCATTGAGAAGGACCAGGTCTTCATGGTTGGCTTCACCAAGTTTCAGAAGTAACATACTGGGGAAAATTAGAACATCATTAGTTGTTCATTCCAACTCTCTCCAGGGTCTCCAAGCCTGAAATCTGAGTTTAACAAATGGATTGAACGCAAGCCTGCAATGGTGCTTTTAGATGTACAAAAGTATTGCTGGATTCAAACATCACTTTAAAACTTAGCAATTATTCAGTGCTTGTTAGAACATCAGGACTACAACTTTCACAATCCCTTGTCATTGCCCTGACTGCAATCCATGGAAGTTGCAGCCCAAAACATGTCATGCAACGTATAATATTATTAAGCCATATCATGCAATGAGATGCAGCCTCCTGCAAAAGAGTATATATTGCGCCCTCCTGGTTTTTTGCAGTCAGCTCCAACAAAACTTCCTCATTTGCATGGTTTGATTACATCATGGATGGGAAATGGAAGTGCAGTCATTTCTCCTTCCTTGGTAGCTCACAGAAAAAAAGGAAAATAGCTGAATAATATTCGAACTGTGGCTTTTGTGTACATTCCTGTTCATTTTAAAACTTCCTTGTAAGCTGACGATAAAAACAAGCTGGCCCTGAGATCCCAGGCACAAATATTATCAGCCTTGATTCCATCAGTTCTGGGATACAAGTGCTAGTAATCCTCACATCTATGTCTATAAACAGATATTGCCATATACCATTACCATTTGAACCTGGCCTCAAAATCTCTTTTCCACATTACTCATTCTGCTCATTCTACTAAGCAGCACCGGTTAGACCACAGCAATAATATTGTGTTCGGTTTGGGGATGTCTTGCTTACTTGAGATTGTACCCCAATTAATGAGTATAATAATAAAGAATCTACCAAAAAAGGAAAGTATGAGAGAGCTACATGTATTTAAGGTACTTTAACCAAGAAGTACTTTTCTCCCACTGTACAATAATCACCCAAACTCTCTTCTGTTAGAAGGTTGTTAATTCCTAATGTAAGTATCACTTCAGAAGGCCAAAAGGTTTGACAATCTTTTCCAACATGGCTGCCCTCCAGAGGTGTGGTCTTCAACTTCCCTGCCATAGCTAGCAGGGTTGTGACTGAGAACTGAGGGAGGACCAAATGGAGAGGGAAGGTTGTCTTATAGCAGGGCTGTCCAACTCCCGGCCCATGGGCTGGATGCATCAAGTGCTGGCTCCGGCTATGCCCGGTTTAGCGAAGGGGGGAAAAGGTCCCAATATGTCACGTGACGCTGCCGTGATGACGTGAGTTTGACACCCCTGTTTTACAGGAATCTGCAGAAAAAGTACCCCTACTGCTGTTTCCTCATTCACTGGTAAATTAGGCCATGGCAATAGATGGCAATAGACAACATGCTCAGGGACAAAAATGCGGTATAAATAGTGGAAAGAGGAGTGTGCACGTGTAACATGAAGCAAGAAATACTTAAATAATCACTGAATTTTTTTTGGGAATTCATTGGCAATTGATGAAAGGCAAGGGTGTTTTCAGTACTTGCACATAACTATGACACACGTGCTCTAGTCTTTTTTTTTTTTTGGGCCTTCATTATTCATGTGGTGTCACTTTTGACATAGCCCAACCCCTCAGGAAAACTGAGTAATGTCATCCTGAACTGCCCCACTGTGAGACTAGTAGCATTTTCATCTTAAGCCAGGACATCCATTTGTCTGAATTGGTATAGGGTTTCCTGCCTAGGCAGGGGGTTGGACTAGAAGCCTCCAAGGTCCCTTCCAACTCTGTTAGTCTATTCTATTCTATTCTATTCTATTCTATTCTATTCTATCCAAGGGTAGTTTCAAGGTATGTCAAATCTGTTAGGATAGGTCCTTTGTTATTTGCAGGGAAATGAAGGGACTGCAGGGGTTTGAAACAGAGGCTGTGGAAGAAGCATGGGGACCGGCAATAGGGGCAGCAAGCATACTGATGTATCACCTTCTACTGACCCAAGGATAGTTCAACTCTGTACGAGGAAGGACCAAAAGGCTTCCTCAGGGGCTTCTCTTCTAGAAAAGAAGGGACCATAGCCCAGTGGTAAGGCATCTGTTTTCAGGCAGAAAATCACAACTGATACTGCAGCATTTCAAGGTAGGAAAGAAAACAGGTACCAAGTGATGCTAAATATTAACCTTCAGTCCCTGCAGAGCTGCTGCCAGCTGCAGGAAGGGCCCCTATGGGCAAATAGCCTGACCAGCTATCAGGTGATTTCCTGTCCTTCAATAAATAGGAAGATGCCCCCCCCTCCTCTAGAAAGGAATGTGGGAGAGAATAGCTAAATGTATTCTTCTGCTGTGTTGTATGTGGGATTCATGCAATGCAACACCCAAATAGAGGTTAGCCTGTTTGTCTCTTAGTGGTCTGTGCAAACCTTGTCGATCAGGGCTCATTCTGAAACTCAGGGTTGAGCAAATCTTGGCTTTGCATGTCCCATAAACAGAGCCGTAGCATCATGGCACAGTGTTTTATTCACCTTGGCATGAAGGCTCCAGGGCTGCTGCTGTACTATTTCATATGTTCCAGAACAAATACATATGGTAATTTATTCTTATTTACTGTCCAGATTCCTGCTCTTACTACCTGCCCTGTTTATAGATTGGATAACGAATGTTCAGCATAAGATTTCAGGGAGACTGCCTGTCCCAAGTGATTGCTTCCAAATAAGTTAGATTCAGCTCCCTTCATCCACTGTTGGCTAGGAATGATGTGTGCTGACACCCAACACATTTAAGAGCAATTTGTTAAATCTTCAAGCCCCATCCTGCTACTTTTAACAAAATAATGCCTTTTTCCTAGTCTGCAGAAAAGTGTAGTTAAAGGAGTCACCAGAAACAATTCATCCCCTCACACCTCCACTGATGTCATATATATGTATCTTGGATATGCAATGGCATTTATAGAGGCAAGCAGGCAATAGTCTTGAATTTCAGTGATATCTCAAAGAGGCCACTGTTGGAGGATTTTTAGTAACCCAAGTTTTCCAGTCATCTAGAAGATTTTTTTTCTTTGTGGTTTCTAACTTCAGTATCTATTAAGGACACAAAAATAATAGTCCAGATTGAAAAGAATATTTGTGGATCTTAAAGAGGACAGACCTTTATGCATGAAGATATATGATACAGAGTAATCCAAAGTTTATTTTTAGGACCAGGAACATATAACCTTCAAAATGCTTAATTGTGGCCACTCATTCAGCTCTGTTTCAAATTTTAAGAGTTATTTGAACTTTTGACTTCCAAATCTTGCATTGTAACTGCTACTACACATACTGGGTTAATCTTACTGAGGGAGAGAGCAAGATTAAATTCACATCCTGTGCTTGGCTATGGTTTGCTCAGCCATGGTTTGTTGAATAAACCATAGTTTATGTTAAATGATTAATTACAACCCATAAAGATAAGGTTCAATCAATAAGAGAAGTGAAAACCAAATCAATGATATTGTGGCTTAAAGCAAAACTGTGATCTAAATTATGAGTGAATTTCATTCTTTCTCTACTGGCAACTCAACCTGCATTCCATTTGTTTTGCCTGCAGAATTCCAGAGATAAAACTTAGAGCAATTGTGGACTTGAAAACTCAAAGAAGTGGAGAAGGCAGGAAATATTTAAAAGAAAGCAATAACAACCAACAGTTAAGCTCAGACTTTTTTCTCCAAGTGTTTCATTTGGGAGATATTTTGGGAGGAAGAGGAGGAGGACAAGGAGTGGGGAGAAAGATCTGTAAAGATCTATGTATAAAATGTAGTTTGATCCTGAGTGATTAATCTCAAAAGAGTAACTCTGGTTGGCATTTTTTTAGGAAAAATAAAGAAAAGTATTTCCAGAATTCTGAATGCTAATGACTGCCTTGAAATAAGAAAACTATACCTCTGTTTTATGTTATTATGTAATTCTTACTTTTCAACATTTGTCTTATATCAGATTTGTTTTTATATCCCAATGATCTGAGCAGCTTTATTAAAACTGTACACAAACACTTCAGTTGTGTGAATATTAAACAATTGGACTGTACAAACTTAGCCAAAGTACGAACTAAATTTTGTTCTTAAGCCCTTCCAAAGTTTCAAATCAAATAAATCAAGTGAATCAAAATCAAAACAGTGTATTATAATAGCATTAAGACCAGAAAGTAAAATATCTAATAGTAGAACTATTGCAGATATACTGTACATGTGTATATACATATATAAAACAGAAATCAATGAATAAATAGGGTCTAAAAATAACATATATTATATATATATATGTTGTATTATATATATATATAATAAACATTGTTGAATAAATGGATATTCAAACATAATTAATGATGCAGCATATTGTATAGATGGTAGCACAAAACTGGAGGATTTGAGATGATATTTTTGAGTCCTTGTCCATAAGAAGTACTGCTAAGTAGAAATCACTCTTGCTGCTTGAAAATTTTAAGACTGGATAAATGAAAGTCTATCTAGAATTCTTATACATAGAGCACAGTAACGTATACATAGAATAGCAGCGTTCCTATTGAGCTGTTACCACATAGACATAATTGAAGAGACATAGGAGTATTCTTAAAAGCATCCCAAAAGGACTCCTAAGGAAAATGAATCTGGTCTTGCTAAAAGTGAAGGCTTTATGAAATTTTAGAATAACATGGATGATAAAAAAAAGAGGCTGGAGCAAACCCTTTTGGTAGAATCTGGTAAATAATGAGATGTGACAACTTGCTTACATTTGTTTGGAGATCTAGATCCCAGATTCATTGTTTGAGGGCAATTCTGGTTTCTTATGCCATTTTTATTTTATTTATTAAGTTTACTAAATTATTAAATATTATTAAATTTATATGCTGCCCATCTCATGGTTCAAGCCATGATGATATGAATGAATAAGCACTAAGGGGGCCAAACATGTAGGATTAACTTAAAGCCAAATGTTTATTAGAAACCATGCTGTAGCATCCAATAAGACCTGTCTTTATATGTATGAGAATATTTTTGATACTTTTTGGAACGATCTGTATGGCTCTAATACATTTATTTTGAATATTTTTAAAACTATTAAACTTTCTTGAAAGTTTCAAGAATATTAAAGTTTTTAATATCCTAACTGATTCGAGCAGCTTTATTAAAATTGCACTCAAAAACTTCAGTTGGATGGAGTGGGTATTAAATAAGTGGACTGCTCAGAGCTAGCTCAGCTTCTGATTCTTCTTAAGCCCCTCCAAAGTTTCAGAGCAGAGATTAAGCAGCTCCCCAGGGAGCACAGGAATAACAATTCCAGGATATTTCCTTGCAGTTTAGATGCTGCTGGGAATAGAGATCTTGATACTGAGCCAAGAGCCTACTCAGGCCTTGGTCCTTTGGGATCAGAAAGGATACCATTATTAATTCATACCCCATATCATTGGTTAAACTGGGAAAAGCTTGAAGATGAAGATCATACATAATGCAGCAACATTTAAAAAAACCTCACATAATTTATATTTATTCACTGACAGATGTCAGGAATAAATATCTCCAGTTTGGAACAGCTGAATAAAAGCTAGGGGGAAACAAACTTTGTGTTGCATTCCAATATTTATGTCTGCATTTAACATCGTGTATTCTTAATGTAACAGCTGCTGATTTCATGTCATGCCAAATTCAAAGTGGAATATAAAAATGTGACTGATTTCCGATCAAACCACTGATTTCAATATTATCGTCATTGAACTCCAATCTAAAACATACAGATTTCAGCTCAAACAAACATATAATCTTTCACCAAGCTATGGTTCTTTTCCCAGGCAACGGTTATCAGCTTCAAGCCAACTATTCCCTGCCCGAGAAGACTAATTCCAACACCATCACACACCTACACATTGACACTGTACAGAGAGTTGTCTTCCAGTAAGACAACTTTACTAATCAGCTAAGTTGCCATTTAGTACCTAAGTGCCAAACAGAGCAGGTTCATGATCATACAGCCACCTTCCCCACTATGGTAAACTGTATTATGTTTTTACTTAAATTACAATAATTATGGATCGGCATGTATGGATCAGTCTCTTCTTTCATCTTTCATATATGTGCAATATGTTCCTTCTTTTCAGGCAATGGAAAATACAGTAGCCCATCTGCACACAAGAAATACTGCTATCTCTAGTCATGAAATTATATTTGGACAAACCAGATTGGGAAAACAATTATCTTATTTCAGCATTCACATTCCACCAAACATTTACCAATTTAAGTTAATCTTCATCATGCTGCATTCTCTTATCCTCACAGATCCTCTTCTTTGAATGCCAAATAAAGAGTAAAAAAAATTACATTTCTCAATAGCACAAAATTCAACTCATTGACATCTATCCAAAAAGTCAACGAAACCCAAGATAATTAATTTATTTGCAAAGAATGGGGAGGTAGATAGTTAATCCAAAGTTCAGATTAAAAAATAAAGAAAACCCCACCTCTCCTAAGGACTAATCAGTAGAATGTTTTATACCTGGATGCACTTTCCTGTTTATTTAAAATGAACTTTGCTGCTTTCCTTGAAAAATATTGAAAATAAAAAGATAAAAATGCCCTTGAATCTAGCTTATCTAACTGATAACTATAGAAAAAAGTGTCAGCCCCATTGTATAGATCAAATGAGCTTAGCTATAATAATAGAATCTTGCAAGTTAAGAACCTTCTCTCTCTCTTTATACTCTGGTGAATCAGGGTAGTGTCTATTCAAACTGTTTCCAAATATTATCTAATTTCTCTGAACCTAAAACTTGTTCCAGCTCTTTTTGCTTGGAGGTTAAATGGTTATTGTGTATTGCTTTGAATATCATTTTCCTTACACTCTTCAAAATGTCCATACAGTTTTCCTCATAACATATAAAAGTAATCTGTTCCTCCCTTCCACCATGTTTTTAAATTTTGTTTTTGAGCCTAGAATTTGCTGCTGTTCTGTTATCCAAAGACTTGACCCAACTTAGCTTCCAAGTCCAGACAAGCTCAACCATGTGCTCTGCTTTTATATTTCTGGACCTTACATATTACAGAATTTCAAAGGATTCAGGAGTGAAACCTTGCTTTTGCACAGCAAACCAATTTCCCCCCTCCTCTAACTATTGGTGCCTTTGCTCCTGTTAACCTATGGATAGGTCTACTGTTCCTGCAGAACACCAAGAACAGTTTACCAGTCAGACTTGACAAAAAGGTAATATAGAAAGTAAGGAAGATGACCTTGTCAGAGATATGCAGGAACTGTTACTTAGGCAAAAGGGGATGATATACTTTTTAAGGTCCAGAATGAGATAACATTTGGAAGCAGCTTAGGAAGATGTCTCCCTAATTCAATGAACTATAAGAAGAGGGAGGAAAAATCCAGTACAATCTGATTTGCATTTTTTTTGTTATTATAACCAATCTCAACAAAAGTAGTTCTAGGCTTCCTCCAGAGATGATTTCTGGTCTGGTCTACTTAATGGGGCTGATATGTAAACAGCTTAATTTGTTCAGACTACAATTCTGTGAGATGTGCATTATGCATCTACAGTAAGATCGTTTGACTCTCTGGAAGAAAATGCATGCTTCAATTCAGCTTATGTAGACTCAGGAACCTTGAAACATCTACTCCCAGCATTTGCTGAGGTAGCGAATGAGCCAGTCTCAGTGATGTACCTTACTGGCTCCTTCCCTAGCCTGGTCCTCTTCAAACACATTCAAGTATAACCACTCTCTGAAGTGGTTGGGGATGGAAGGAGTTGTAGTCTTAAGCATCTGCTGGGCGAGACAGGAAGAAAAACTGTTTTGTAATATGCAAAGCCATTGCAGAGGAGGCTGAACCATGGGCCCCATGGGTTGAAGCCCCTGGTTTCAAGGGTAAAAGGCTTCAAGGGTTTTCCGCCACACTCTTGTCTAATTAACCCAAGCAGGGAGTGCTAGTACTGGGTGCAGGGACAGCAAATCAGCAGTGAAGTATTGGGTGTGGGGGAGAATTAGAGCTGCTTAACCTCAGGATTCCACATTTGCCTGTCTTTTTATGACAGCCTTTAAAGGGTTCTAATGAGGGCTGCAGCCACTTTATGGTCTTGCTGGCAGTGATAACCCTCAGCTAATTACAGCAGCAATTTTCAAGCGAGCTGCCTCCCTGGCGAGGACACTCAGCAAAGGACAGACAGGCAGAGGAGACTTTGAGCAGGAGCAAATGGGCAGGGGAGTGAGGGGACAGTGTGCTCTGCCAAAATCATTGCTCTTGCTCTTGTTTGGGACAGTTCTTCCTAGACAGAACCGGGATGAATTATATTGGTTCTGAAGTAAAATTTAGAACACAGCTAAATTTAGATTGTAGCTTGGCCCCACAACTTCATTTCAAAGCCAGGCTGTAGCCCAGACATATCTACGTAGGTGGAACTCCCTTAAGCATGCAAAAGCTCCTCCAGTTCAGAATGACTATCTCTGGCCTTTGCTTTCGTTGGGCCAGCTGGTTCCTTCACCTAAGCTGTCCTGATTTAAGGGCCTTTGATATGTTTCTAATAATTCACCTTGACATTCAAGCTGTTTTGCTGGTCTGTTCCATTTTCAAGAAATGTTGTGCATGCCTATGGGGGGACCCTAGCACTTTATTCTGGTGGACAAAGATACCTCTCAGCTCTACAGTACCTGTCTACCATATAGCTCATTTCATCTGAAATAGTTTTCATTCTACTGTATTCTTCAAGCTATTTCTTTTAGATTTTCCCATCAAGACCACAACTTATGTTATGGCTTTTTGGAAGCATACTGGCTTCACCTACTTCTTGACTATATCACATCCTCATAAATAATTTGTCAGTCGTCAAATTTTCCTCATTTTTGGATATTTCACTCCATAAGGGCTGGGCAACTGCTGAAAGATTAGGGACTGCAAAAATGTCCAGACGTTTGGCTGCAAAAATGCTATACAGCATGGCTGAATTTTTCCAACTAATTTGGAAGGGGAATTTGTGGGGAAATTTAAAAGTAGGTCTCTCAAAGGGCCTCTGAAAGGCAAATTACTACCACCACAACCCTACAAATGGGCAAAGCTCACCCTATCGAAATCACATGGCTGAAATGAGACTGTTTGCCATTCAATGATTGTGAAGGAGGTGCCCACAGGTTGCTCACAATTTTTCTAAACTAAACAGCACTGTAGAGGTAGGAAGTCTGGTGCACTAGAGAAGCTCTGAACAAAAGCCAGGATAGTGTAGTGGTTAAAGCATAGGACTTAGTTTACGGTTCGCTGTGTGATTTAGGCTATTCACTGATTTGGGCTATTCACTGGCAAGCTCTCAGAACTATGCACATAATTTCCTGGAAATTCAGAAGCCACACAGCACTTCAAATCAGATTCTTAGGTAGAAACTGCTAACACTGGCAAATGTACAGAGCAAAAACTGCAGTGGCGATTTGAGCAATATCCTATAACATTATTTACACTGAAAAGTTTATTTTGTTTTGTCCTGCACATGGACAAAAGGGGACGACACGTTGCAGGAGGCAAACGAGGCTGGGTTCCAAAAATGTGTTTGCTGACATTTGCGCCCTCCCATTGTCTATATTAAGAGGACCCACCAGAGGCACTGGCAGATGATCAAGCTCAGATAGTCCCTTTAAACATCTGTACCTTTAAATGTCTGATAACAGTAACAAAGCAGGGACTGTACCTGACAGGGCTTCCTGTGTGCAGGTCAGCCTGCTTTTAAAGATCACACAGCCTTGCCTGCCAGCAGAGAGCTTGCCTAGATAAGGCTCCCAACTCCAGGGCCCTGCCTGGAACATTTCCCTAAATAGTGCTTCTATTCTGGAGGGAGCAGAGCTTGCAAGCAGCACGCCTGAAATCTGCATGCAAGTAAGAGGTGCTTAATTTCAAAGTAATTATAGCACGCCGCCGTATAAATGTTTGCTCAGGAATATGCATTTGCTGAGGTGTTGCCTCGCTCCAATGTCAAACAGTTTATGCACTTAGGATTTTCCACCCTAATTACCCAGCCAAGCCTGGTCTTCCTTCCATATAGAAGTTGCCTTTGTAATTCTCTTTGGAGCCCATCCTTCTCCTTCTGTGTTATCTGACCTTGATCCATTCAACTAGTCCTCTGAATTAATGTTCAGACCCGCCCATCTTTGCCCTTTTTCTGCTCCGTTTTGATATGATTTGATGACTATATTGCAGTTCTCCATGCTTTTAGACTGCAGTGCTGTGCCAGTCTCTGGAGAAGCCCCCAAAGTTGCCACTATGTTTACATGTCATCATAAAAACTGTCCTTGAGCTGGACCAATCTCCCAGTGCCAGGTCCAGACTGGTCACATAGCACTTCCAATAACTCCAGCTGGACTTTGCTTCCAGGAACACCATTTCCATAGCCCGCAAGGTGATTTACATTGTAAATTCAGGTGGCAATAGAGTAGAGTAGAGTAGAGTAGAGTAGAATAGAATAGAATAGAATAGAATAGAATAGAATAGAATAGAATAGAATAGAATAGAATAGAATAGAATTAGCTTTATTGGCCAAGCGGACACACAAGGAATTTGTCTTCGGTGCGTAAGCTCTCAATGTACATAAAAGCTATAAGTGATCACAGTCATCATAAAAATACATTCATCATAAATCATAAGACACAACACTTAGTGATACCCTAGTCATGGGATACTAAATAAGCAATCAAAGTAAATCATACTAGGAAACTAAATAAAACAATATAAATCATAAAGATACAAATAACAACATAGTCATAAGTAGAAGAAGAGATAGATAATAGGAAGGATAAGAAGAACAGTATTAATACAGTCTTACTAAATAATTTGACAGTGTTGTGGGAATTAGTTGTTTAGCAGAGTGATGATATGCGGGGTGGAAAACTGTCCTTGTGTCTAGTTGTTCTGGTGTGCAGTGCCCTAATAGCATCGTTTTGAGGGTAGAAGTTGAAACAGTCTATGTCCAGGATGTGAGGGATCTGTAGATATTTTCACAACCCCCTTTTTGGCTCATGCAGTCTAAAAGGTCCTCAATGGAAGGCGGATGGCAACTAGCCAGAGAGGACAGTGCAGCAAAGGAACTGGAGCTGTCCTGAGTTTCAGAAGCCAACCCAACAGCAAAATGGAAGAGTTTTGCTTTCCTGATGCGATGAAACTTCCTGAAGCAAACAAGTCCTGGTGACGAATATGAGCACATTATACGCTTCTCTGCCTCTGTTATTTCTCTGCCTAATTACACCATCACCCTGGCCTAGGATCCATGTCTGTCAGGCAGCTGCTGTAGTTGAAGACTCTTATCGAGAAGGTTCCTCCCTCCCAGAAAAACGGGAGACTTTTGCTCTTTTGGGGGGAGCAAGCAATTCCTCTTCCCCAAGGTGACTCTCGGGGAATGAAATGATGTATCAGATGGAATCCAAACATTGCCCCTGAAACTCTATTTTAAAAGAGCAATTCATATGAAAGGTGTGGAGTCTTCTGCTTGGGGATTCCTGGACAGTTAAAATAAAGTACAGAAAAAGCTAATAGCAGGAATACATGCACTACTAGGGAAATACAAGCAAAGGGGCAGAACTTGTCCTCATCCTTAAAAAAATATCATTAAACGTATAATGCTTTCTCTACAAACTTGTCCAATCTTAGCATTCTTTAATCTGCACCCTTAATCTGTTCTTACTTACTTACTGGTGAAAGAAGGGAAAAGTGGCAATCTGGAAGTGGCTAGTACTGTAGCAAGAGCCTCACATGCAATGTTGCCAATGCAGGTATACAGGTAGTCCTCAACTTATGACCACAATTGAGCCCAAAACCTATGTTGTTAAGTGAGAAATTTGTTAAGTGAGTTTCACCCCATTTTACGACCTTCGTCACATTTGTTAATTGAATCCCTGCAGTTGTTAAATTAGTCACACGGTTGTTAAGTGAATCTGGTTTCCGCGTTGACTTTGCTGGTCAGAAGGTCACAAAAGTGAATCACATGACCCCAGGACACTGTGACCATCATAAATGTGAGTCAGCTGTCAAGCATCTGAATATAAATCACATGACCATGGGGATGCTGCAATGGTCATAAGTGTAAAAAATGGCCTTAAGTCACTTTTTTCAGTGCCATTGTAACCTTGAATGGTCACTAAATGAACTTTGTAAGTTGAGAACTACCTGTATGTAATGAAAAATACAGTGGCCTTGTCTGTTTCAGGGCATCTGTTTCACCCCAAACATGCCATGTCAAAAGACAACAGCAACCTGCTGGCAAACTGAAAATGTATTAAATCTATTTGTTTTGTGCTAATACACACTCAGAATGCACTTTCTATTCATACATGTGCTCTTTAGCATCATCTAAAGATTATTGGAGAATTTAGGAGTGTATGAAGTACCCCAAAAAAATCCTTCTCCATGCTTCTTCCATACTCTTTTCAGTTAAAAGTATGACTCTATTTTAGAAAACAAGAAAGCTCATTCTTGAGGTAAGCTTGATTCCTGGTAATTTAAGGGATTTACTGTTGTTTTCTTGGCAAGGCTACAAAAATGGTTTGCCATTGCCTTCTTTTTCCAGGATGCTTGCCTACACATTTGTTAATTTTTATTTCCCGCCTTTTCTTCAGTTGAGACTGTACTCCTTCCTCCTCTTCCTATTCTCCACAGCCGGCACTTCCTGAGCTGGTTGGGCTGAGAGAGAGTGACTGGTCCAAAATCACCCAGTGAGCTCCTATTAGCGAAGCTGGAGCAGAACCTCCAGCTTAAGATCTTGGCTGGTCTTAATCCAATATCTTAACCAACATACCACATTGGGTCCCATCTTTGCTTTTCATCTTCCCGATCTGATCTGGGGATTCTCATTCACTGGAGCTCGCTGATTGTAATGTTTACCAGGACCCTTCTGCTTATTTTAACTTCTAAGATTACAAAGGAGGAAAAACAAGATGATATATGCCTTAGTAGAGAGAAGAGGATCCTGCAGCTCCTGAAGGAGAAAAACAGGATATTGAACAGAGAAAACCCAAAGACCACAGTTACCTGGAGACAGAGCCAAAGCTAATCCCCCGTTCTGGGAGCCTATTGATATGGAGAGTTTTATCTGAAAGGAAGATACTCCACTGTGGAGGCTCTGGCTTGGTGGAGGGGTGAGGCTGTGCTTGCTTTGGAATGCGAGTTTGTTTGGATGCAGTTTCGTTTGAAGGAGGTGGTTTTAATCAGGGGCTTCAATAGCCCCAGTTCAGCATGGAGAATTGGCTTGGGAGGGGTCTGCCATCCATTAATTAGCCCTTTTTGGAGCCTCTCTGTAGATTTTTCCTTGATCAATTGGTGTGCCCTTCCTGGTTCACCATCCACATCTTGATTGCATCTACATCTGTTCACGCAGGGCCGTGAGATCATGACTAATATACCAAGGTATCCCAGAGCATATTAAAAAGAAACCCAAGAAGGTATCTCTGGTAGCTAGCTTGGAAAGATCAGCCATTGTCATGGCCTAAATGTTTTCTTCCCAAGATTGAACCAATCCATTCCATCTTGCAGGGGAAAATAAAGCACGGAGCATTAAAATGAAAGGCTTGTTGTTGGACAGTATTGAAAGGGAGAGGAGGCCAATGTGGATAACCTTCCACACATCCTGATAACATGCGCAGACAGTTTGGCTCCTCCAAAGATTGTTGGGTGTGACAGAGCCTGAGGGAAAACTTGTGGTATTGTTCTTGGGTTTTTTGTTTTTGTTTTTAAGTGTGCAGAATAAGGAGGAATGACCATCCTCACTATCTCCTTCAGCAAACTTACATCTGACTCTCCTAGCCACTTTCCTGGATCCTCTTTTCCCAGTTGCCAGAACTGGCCATACTGATTAGAAACAATGGGGGCCGGGGGTGGGTGGGAGGTTGGCAGGGAGATGGCTGGAGGCGGAAAAAGAGGTTTCCAGAGAGGTTTCCCAGTAAAAACAATCCAAAGTTCCTGGGATTCTCTCCTATTTTGATAGTTGGGAGAACCTCAGCACTCAGGTCGGTCGTGCACATACGGTTAAAGCATGTTCATAAAAAAAAACAACCTTGGAAAATATACAGTGTATGGGTAATCGTCCACAGATAATTTTAATTAGAATTTGCATGCGATTTTTAAAAGGTGGGGGGAGGGAGATGGAAAACTAAAATATATTCTGTTCTGATTTTATCTGTTGCAAACCTTGTAATTACCTTATTAGAACACCATCTTGAAAATGCTGAGACTTCCACACGTGTGTGTATGCATGCACCCACCCCAAACTTCTTTCACACATTTGCCTTACATTTTACCCATTTCCTTATCATCTTTTTCTCTCCGAGCTCTTATCTTGTATCATCTAGAGACTGCCTCCCCCAATTCAACAACGTCCCCCAGATGTGTTAGATTCTCAACCTCAGCTACTTTAAGATAGATGGACTCTAACTCTGGAGTCCACAGATCTTAAAATTGCTGCAGTTGAAAAACAATGGGTTAGATTATATGTCCCACCAGTGCTAACTGTGTGTGTGTGTGATGAAAACGGGGAGGAGTAGGAGAGATCTTGCAGAAAGCCTAACTTTATAATATCCTACTAATCCCAGGCACTGGAGTGACCCTTAAATTCCCGTAACGATTTTTGGGTCACATTTATGATACATGTTCTGTGACAAGTCCTCAGTGTGATGCAGTAAATCAGACCCGCTTTTTTTTGGTCATTTTTCTACCTTTTCCTGGAATAACACTTACAGATCACGTTATTTCCCAAATTACCTATTATTAAAGTGAAGTTTGTTTGTTGGATCCTAGAAACTGATATCCCTAAAGAATAATGAAGCAAGATAATTTTCCCCCCTTTTATCTGAAGCTCTTCATGTAGCAGTGGGTCCCGCAGGTGCAAGATCACGTCTTTTTACCTGAATATTCATTTCGTCAGATGTACTCAAATAAATTAAAAATCTGCATAATTCGGATTAAAGTATTCCTCCTCTTTCTCCTTCCGCGGGCTTTTAATTTCCCCCCCACCGGCAGAGTTTTTGTTTTCGGATGAAGAGTTTTTCTTGAGCCGAAGTTTAATGAGTCGTGTCTCTAGTTACCATTATAAGCGGAGAGGAAGCAAAAAGCTGGGCGAGATTGAACTCTGCTTAATCCCCTTTGCCGAAGCTTTGGGGGAGAGAATTTAGCTAATGTGAGTGTAAAAAGGGCCCGGCGCTGGCGGGGGAAGCGGCAGAAGGAGGGGACCGGGCGGGGGCGGGGCAGGCCCCTCTGATCCTCCCCCTCCGGCCTGGCTCTTTTCGCGGCCCATTGTTGGCTCGGAGCGGGCCGGCTGTGCGCTTCGCGGGGGTGTAACTTGAGAGCTTTCGCTACAAAGTCCCAGCGCCTATTGCAAAAGCCGACAGAAAGCTCACGAAGTGGAGTCAGGCTCTGGACGCGGGCGCGTTTTTCGCTTCGGGAAGATCCAGAGAAGAAACGCTGAAGGTTGGCGGCGGCGGCGGCGGCGCCTTGCCGGATTTATGCTTGCGCGGGACGAAGCGCCGCGGCCAAAGACCGGGACCCTGGCGCATCCTTTTCTTCCTACCCTCCGAGGGACGGCGCCCGGGAAGACGGAATAGTTGGGGACAGCTCTTAAAGACTGCAGAGGAGGAGGAAAGGTAGGTCCGGGATCGGTTGCCTTGAGGCACCGGGGATGGGAATGGGAAGGATCGGAGCTCTTCTCTCCGCTCTCTTCTCTCCGAAAGCGGACAGCGGGGCGAGGGGCAAGCACGGAACTCCGAGATCTTGCCCACGGGAACCCGGAGACCTTCCGGGGCGGCTGATGTGGCCGACTTTGACCCGGAGGGTCTGTAAATCTGTTAATAAACCGTCCGGCTGCGCGGAAATATTTTTTTTTTTGGTCTCCCGGGTTTAAAAATTAAGCTGTTCTCGGGAGGACATCGTTAAGCGCAACTTCTTCCCTTGTCCCAAGTCCGCTGCGAACGTGCATCGTGCCCACACGCGCCGCATGTAAGTGACAAGGCAGATCTGCTCCTTTTCACTCTAAACATCCCCTTCACCTGAGGCTAGACGCAACTTTTTCACAAACACAACCCAAAACCGCACTTAAGCGTACGGGGCTTGGGTTCTTACATGGCACTTAAATCCAGTCAATGGAAATAAACCTGCATTATTGGAGCGCGCGCTGGTGTGCGTGTGTGTGTGTGTGTTATTCTGCGAATGCACACGCGTGCTTTCTTTGGAGAAGTAGTTTAAATCCTCGCAGTAGGATGAAACTTCACCCTTATTTCTTCCATTTACCCCCCAACACTGCCTGAGGTAATTTATGGAGCCCACTTTTTCTTTTAGTGGCGCGAGCCACAGCAGTATCCCCAGATCTGGAGAGCCACATGAGATTGATGTATTTTGGAGATGTGCGAAAGAGGGGAATTATAGATGGATTTATTCAGTGTGCTGCAGGATGATTGCCCATGGTGATCTTAGGGATTGATTCCTTTGTCAGATACAAGCTCTTAAGTTTGTCTCTTGAACTTTGAGCTCAAAAAAGTACAGCTTGGAATGATACCTTCATAAGCTTGTGTTGGCTGTCTTTGCAGGACAGGATGAAAGGTAAACAAACTACACCCCTCCCCCCATGTTAGTTTACTAGGTGAAGCCAGCCTGATTAGTTTATGGTTGTTGTGTCAGATAATTATCTCAGATAATGGATTAATTGCATTTACCAAGGTTCAGTTAAGCATAGATAATTGTACAGTGAGAACAAGATTGCTGCGAACTTTCAAAGTGGGTACTATATTTCAAAATCGTAATAAGCTATAGACCATTTTTAACTAAAACTATTTCATTTCTTTGATGACATTTCATAAATAGGTTGTTTGTATCTAGTGTTGAGAACATTTGAATATTTGGATTGGCAAATAAATATATTCCATTCCTTGCCACTTCCTTTTTTGAGATAATGCTAAGTTATACTTGTATGGTCTTAAACTTTAATAATTTTACCTGTACTCTGACCTCCAAAATGTTCAGAAGGAAAACTGAACATATATCAATAATGTGTTGCAGGATAAAATAGTGACTTTCATTTTTCTCTTTTAATTAAGTATCTGAGTGTCCAGTTGGGAGCCAGAGTGAAGAAGAAGAAAAAACAACAGGATGACAGCTCTGTGGGGTGATCTTCTTAGGGTTCTGGTGGTAGCAACAATATGTCCTAGGATATCTGCTTCCACAGAAGGAACCAGGGATCCAGGTGAGAGTTACTGGGAATTATTGCTACTGATAGAATTGGGAAAAGTGTGTCGGAATATGAAAAATTAAGATGCTTTCTATGGTAAAAGAAGACACTCTGATCTTTTGAGGAGTATGCCTTACAAGCCTCAACTGTCATGGCAAGTTATGAGGCATTTCAGATTTGTTCTCCAAACTAGTAGACAGCAGCAGAATATTGCTGCTGACTTTTAATCACTCATACTTTATTGAAGAGTTTTCATGTTCTGAGCAGTCTGTTTGACAAGAAAAATATGTGGTGGAAAACAGGAAGCTGTCACTAATACAGTTTGTCAAAGACGTAGTGAGTCAGTGGCACAAAATGGAAATCTGTAAGATCCAAGTCCAACTCTTTGTCTAAGCAATATTTTTGTACAATAAGAGCTTTGTGTAAATCATTTGGAATCTAAATAACTGGATGAATGAAAATTTGAGTGTACGTCCCCAGGCATGGAAGCACTGAGCAACCTTGAACCACTTGCTATCTCTTAGCCCAGCCTACCTGGCAGGGTTGTTGTGCAGAAAACTTGTCATAGGGAATGCTATGTATACTCCTTTTGTCCTTAAGGAAAGGTAAAGTATAAACCTATCTGTTTATAAATTTTGAGTGATTAGACTTCCAAAGGTCATTGACTCCCATCTTCTAATCTAAAAAGTCTATTAAAATGAAAGAAAATTCAAAAGAATAAGATGGAGTTATTTCTGCATAACTAAACTCTAATCTGCTACTAAAAGCAAATAGCTTTGAGGCATGGCATTCCTACTGTATATTTCAAAAAGATGTTCTTCACTCACTCACTGGTTCCAGCTGGTAGATCTCAACTTCCAGTAAAAAAAAAAAGGGGGGGGGATAAGATTCCATAAGCCTAAAGTCTTCCCATTCCCTGGAATTTAAGAATCACAAAGGTGTTTTCTGCATATAGGAAATTCCTAATTCTGACTGCAAGCGTAACATTTACAGGCAGATTTTCTGCAGTCAGCATACAATTGTGTCTCTTGAAATACTGTGCCAAAGTAGTTTTTGTTCACAAGCAAGATCTCCATAGTGTCAAATTTCTGCTTCTTTGTCATGGAGATCTTGTTAATCTTCTTTCCCATATTACAATAAGGATAGTTATCTTTTCATCTAGTTCTCACTTTGCCTCTTAATTATCTTAATTCTTGACTGTAAAAGAGCTATATATTTTAATTGTGTGTAATGTAGGATAGAACTAAGCACAGCTGAATCAATTGGAAAGATGTGGATCTGTCTGAAGAAGTATAACATTGCAACGTTAAAGGACTGCTATCATATTAATAAAATGTAATATTTATTGACATGTGCATTGTACGTTTGGTTATGGACCAATGGTATGGAACTTAAGCCTATGCAGATACATTTAAAAACATGTCCCATGTATCTCATATATGTCTATATCTATATCACTATGTCTATAGTATTCTCTCTGTACCTATACCTGTCTTATCTGTCTGTAATCTATATACGTATATGTTTATATATTGCTGTAGTTTGACATTTTTGGAGTTGCTTCTACAAGAAGTAGCTACCATCCTTGCAGATTGTCTTACTGACCTCACTGAATAATCTAATTCATTTAAGTTTGCATTTCTGGGATTTCCTAGTGGAATAAGAGCGAATTGCCCTGCCAGGTGCTTGGCACTTTCACTCATGCTTGAGAAAAGATGCTTCTTCCCTGACTGGCCCATCCATGAAACAGATGTGATCATTGTTTTTTGTGCCAACCAGCTGCCTCGGTGCCTCTGAGCCTACTGTCACATCATGCTAGTCATTGCGCTTTGCTGCTATCCAGCAATCTGCATTAATGGACTGAGGAAGCAATGTGATTGTTGACAAAGAATTTGTTCTTTGCTATCTCTTCTGAGATTGATACCATAAGCACCCTGAGGAAAAAAAAGATCAAGAGAATAAGGGAGCTGCTGCTTTTATAATCTGATTTAATGAAATAACCTAGTTTTGTAATCAATGCTGCTTGTGAAGAAGAGTAAAAATAATGTTTGTGAGAACCTACTGACAAACTGTGTTTCTGAATAAGTCGTCTCACAGTGAATGTGAACTTTACTCCCAAGTAGAAGGTGCCAGATATTTCTTTAGCACTGATTCCACATGTCGAAGTCCATTGCTTGGGTGGCAAGATGACAGGACATATTTTCAGGTCCCATAAGTGACGTTGTTAAGAGTTGTCAGCCTTACCATATTTCATATTAGTTTCAAATTATTTTCTTGCTCAGTAGAAGGATTTTAAATTACTTGGAAAACTGTTACATCCTAATAAACCCAATCTGAAATTGTCAGTTAGGAATTGGAAAACGAAGTGACAAAGAAGAGCAACTTGAGAATAGAGTCTTCAATTGTACTTTTCTAGATTTGTTGATGGTCCAAATAATTTGTACAGTGTTTTTCAACATTTGAAATCCCTCTCTGGACAGTCACTGCTTGCTGTGAATTAGTCACTGAGGCTCCTTATCAAGCTGACTTCATCATGTTCTTCTAAAGGGAGGGCTTTTCTTCCTTTCCAATCAGAATGGTTTCCTCAGACGGAAGGAATATTTATAGCAAATAATTTAATTACCTTGGCAATTACATTAAATAATTTTTAGTAAAGAACAGCTGCGAGGAAATATTCCTCTCTGCACAAGACCAGATTCCTACATTGTCGATGGCCAGCAGTTGATTTATACAGGCATGCTATTTAATTGGCAATTAATTAACATTCATCTTAACTTAACAAAAATGTCTTAGACTTCAACATGGACTATATCTAATGAATGTGAAGCAAGTCACATTCAACAATGTGATTATTGAATTCTGTTGTAATTCTTACTCCTAGTTTGTAAGGCTTTTGATCTCAGGGATTGATATAATGTAGACCACTTTACCCTTTGCAAAGGAGCAGAAGACCCCAGCGGCCGTTCTGCCTCAGGGAGTAAAAGTCTCAGGGCTCACCTTGAAGTTCAGATGGGAGGGAGGATGAACTGGACATTCCTGCAATTCACACCATTTGCAGGAATTCCTCTCCCCTGGCTGCCTAGTGGGAGGGGAGGGAACCAGTGGGCTACCTAGAATGGGAAGCAGCAGGTTTCAGCTGCTGCTGCTGGTGGTGGTGGTGGAGCAGGCTGGGACACATTGCTTTGTGGACCCTAAGAGGTGGGTCACCCCTGGAGCTCAGTCCTCTCAGAAAAAAAAGGGGAGAGTTACCGGCTAAGTGGGTTGGCATTAACCAGGTTTCATTGAGGGAGAGCAGACATGCTTCAGGAGCGAGTTGGTAGAAGGGGTTGCTGGCAGTGCTCCTACAATTGGAGCTAATGTTGGAGGAGGATGGGTCACCAGAGCAATTATAGTTCAAATCCAGGTTAGACAAACAGGGAGGCGGGAAGTTGTGGAGTCAACTGAGTGTGAAACCTCACTCCCTCATGCCACAGAAGAAAGGAAGGAAGGGCTGAGGGAAAGCTGTGTGGGAGGGAGCTAAAGGGGAAGGGAGGAGCCAGGAGGGGATGGGTGCAGCTGGGGACAAAGTTGCCTCCTTGGGACTTACAGGCGTGCATGTGCCCAACTAGGAGTAATGGTGAAGGCTTTCTGTCTCATTTCTTCTCCCCCCCCCCCATCCCTGCCCCATCCTGCGGTGTAGAAACAGAGGAAGAGCTAAGAAGAGAGCCAGAGTCCTTTGCTGAAAGGGGGGCTGGCCCCTATTGTGAGCTGGGGCAAGGAGAGCACGGGAAAGGAGCTGTGGGGCCAGGACAATGGGGGAAGGGGCAGTGGTCCCAGGCTTCCTGACATGTTCATTTTAGAATCTGTCAAAACAGTCACCTTGGGCTCAGGGACTGATCACTCAATTGAGAGCTCCCACAGAGACAATTTAAGAGGGGGAGGGGGATTTGAGCTCGAAAGTCATGCTTCAGTGTTTCTGGGAATCCTTTCTCCAGCCCAAGACTGGCAGGAAAGGGGCTTTGATGACATCATTGCCAGGGCAAGGGAGGGAATGCAGAACAAAAGGGATTATGGACAGGATTTGGAGAATCCCAAAGTGGAAAGAGTGGAATTGGGCAACACTTTTCCACAACTCTATTACTTTAAACTCCTATTTAGCTTGTAAGCATAAAAAACAACAGTGAAACACCCAGTAAGCCTTCAAGTTGTAAATGTGTTTACCTGATACTGCTTTCTCCTTCCAAATGACAGATTTGCAGAATCTGTGCACAATCACAGGCTTGTGCACCTAATTCATAGTCAGAAGAGACAATTTTTACAGTGTAACCAAACATTTTGACTAGCTTTACCCTGTGGTTTGCTTTAGAGCAAGCCAGACATTGAGTGCATGCCTCTAAAGTTAGACCAACTGCAGAAGATTCCTGAATATCTTGCATATTAGTCTGATCCCCACATCCCAAATTTTATCTTCCAGTTCTGTTAGAAATGTTCTAAATTAAAGTAAAAAATATGCAAGATTCTCAAAAATGTTTAAGCACTTGGGTGGGAACGTATTTGAACAGAAGATTCTGAAGAAAAACAGAGTGTAAGAATGCAAAATATGTATGAAATTCAGCATGTAAACAACATTGTCAGATTAATGCTTTTATTAAAACAATACTTAAAAATATGTACTAAGTTTGAGCTGTTACACCCTAAGAAACCAAATACATTTTTTATACCCATTTTAAAAAGAAGAAAAAATAAATTGAAGGTATGAACCAGTCTCTCTAGTTGCATAATGTATTTTGTGCTTTTACTCTGAGCTCTCTGGATTTCAGAAGATGAAAGATTTACATGAATTGAAAATAGAGTAGATTGACACCACTTGCTACTTCTGAAATCTTTGAAATTGTGCTTAGTTTTCAAATATACATCGGATTGTTCCGCAGAACAGAAGACAGGAATCTGAAGGCAGGAATCTGTCAGAGACTAAATTGTGAAACAGTTTTGCTATGAGATTAGGAGTAATATGTTGAGCAGCTTTCCATATTGGACTGTCCTCCGTAATCAGACTGCTACTTCTCTGCTCCAGAGCAAAATCTGTTGGTCAGTTTCACCCAGGGAGGTCCCCACAGAACTCTAAGCTTTATAACTAGCGAACTGCATTTTAACATTTAAGTTAGGCTGCTGCATGAACTCAGCTCATGTTGTTACTTCATGGTTCAAATTATTCTGAGGGCACTTGAGTAAATCCCAGTTCAGTTACGTCTGGACAAGCCTGACATACTAATACAACCAGTTGAAACTTTTTTTTTGTATCAAGTTAAATCTGGACAAGGACATGTTTATAAGTTGCTGTTTTAAATGCAGCTATACTTAAGATCTTCCATCGTGAAATAACAAAAAGTGAGTACCTTAGCTGAGTTTCTCCAGCCTGCAGCTGTCCTAGTGTGTTGAGACTGTAGCAATTCAAATTTCCACCTTGAACTTTTGGTCGCCCTATTTGAAGATTGTTATCAGAGCAGTACTCAGGTAAAACACATCTGAAGGATACCTGTTTGAAGCAGTCTAGTATATATAATGGAAAATCTTGCTACACTACCATTCTACCTTAATACACTAGGGATGTAAGATTTGGATGCTGGGATAAAAATAGCTTTGATTTGTAGAGTTTGTTAAATGGCTCATTCCATCACTCAGAGTATTTATTTGTAAGATGGCAGGAGAGCAGGAAAAACTTTTCACTTGTGCTGATCGTCCCTTTTTTATATTGCACAGAGATATTTGACAGTCACATGCTTGAGACAGAAGAGGAGCATCTGGTTTTGGATCCAGGGAGCCAGCTGAAGCTCTATTGCAGCACCAATCACAGTCTTGCTATCACATGGTATAAGGAAGACAAGCAACTTTCCCCTAGTGAGCGCGTCCACATTCAGCAAAATTTGCTGGAGATTCCTGAAGCCACCTATGAAGATTCAGGATTATACTCATGCCATGCGTGGAATATTGGAAAAAGTCTGCGTAATTTTACTATCTCTGTTGTAGGTAAGAGCATAAGACTAGGAAGGATTGCAGTGCTCTAACTGTTTTCAAAATATCCAAAGAGATTTACTGTTTTCAAAAAAAAAAAAAAAAGCAACAGGAAGCAGCTTGAGGTATGCTGAATCAGATCACACGAGCCACTGAACTCAGGATATCATCAGCAAACATGGTACGATTTTAGACCAGAGCTTTTCCTACTCTTGCTTTGAGATTGTGCACTGTCACACGTTATACCATTTAACAACATAGTGTCTCAGATTTTACGTATTAATTTTTTAAATTTGTTATGGTTGCCTACTCTGGACAGCTTACGATATTGAACTGCAAGATTAAAATGATAACAAAGTAATAACCACTCAGATTAGAAAACGACCATAACTAAGTGGCGCAGTGGTTAGAGTGTTGAACTGCAGGCCACTTCTGCTGATTCAATCTAGCGGTTCAAATCCCACTAGGCTC
>JANHFL010001505.1:121022-136885 GCA_032468155.1 Oxyrhabdium leporinum | reverse complement strand
CCCCCCCCCGCCCCAAAAAAAAAGTTACTTGTGTTTCTGTGTTTCCTTTTTCTTCAAATTAATATATAGCAATGACATGGGGCAAGCGGTTATATGCTGCAGCCAGTGTGGTGGGCAGCTGTAGAGAAGTTTTTCTTAGGCTGCAGACTCTTTTAAGAGTGTGCAAGAGTTTTCCAAGAACAGAAGAGATATTGCAACAGGTGCAATAGACGTGAGTTGTTGCTAATCCTTTTCGTTCCCTTTGTTATCAGCTTAAAACTCAGTCCTGCACGTTCATCGGTATAGAGACCACTTGCACTTTTAAGATAATATAACCAGGCTTCTCTTATTAGCAGCTTCCAGAGTTACATTAATCCAAAGATTCTCTTAGCCCATTCATGGAGACTGATGTTACGGATGTTTTAGCTTATTCTAATCCATTTTCCAAGAGTGCAACACTGCGGAGCCAACTTTTATCAATGATTCAGATGGCAACATAGAAGTCTGTATAACAAATACCGTCCTTCATACATGGTTGCAATATCATTATATGCAGACGTCTGTGAATGTTTACATTTATTAGGAAAATGCTTGTTCTGTAGTAGAGGAATGTTTTTTTCCCCCTACAGGACACAGGATTTTGTAAGAAATATCCAGCCAGATTTCTATGACGTCCCCCTGGCCTCCAGTCATTTATCTTGTACAATGATCTTATCATTTACTTTTACCCAGTTTTAAAATCAGAAAAATTCTCAGTATTATGATCAGAATAAATGAAGTACTTTTGTAATTGACTGTGCTTCTATCATTCCAGTTGCAACATTTCATACAAATAAAATTGAATTGCTTAGTTTATTCTGGGGAAAATATTGGGGATTTTTTTCTGATGGCTGAACTGATTATACCTATAGCGGCCTTTAATTTACTCCTGTGGATAATATGTTCTCACATAAACACCCCAGTTTATATAATCATCTTGGGGTTTTGTGGGTTTTTTTTGTTTTGTTTTTGAGTCAGTGTTGACTCGTAGCAACTTCCTGGAACAGTCCCTGAAGTTTTTTTAGCAACATTTTTGGAAGTGGGTTACCATTATCTTCTTCCTATGGCTGAGAGAGAATGATTGATCAAAAGTCAGCCAGCTGGCTTTTTGCTTAAGGCAGAACCAGAATTCAGTTTCCGGAATTATCCAAATATTTGCTTTGCTTGTCCATTTCCAACAGCATGAATACTTAGCGCCCGTCAATAACCAGTGGTCCAAAATACTAGAATGGGTTTACTTAATTCTATATGACCAAGACAGCTGGTATCTAAGAAAAGTGTCCCATTTCACCTATGACCAAGCAATCTTTGAATAGGACCGAAAACTCATTATAGCATTTAGTAAAACCCATAATTTACAAGATCATTCTGTCCATACAGATCTGCAATGAATGATTAGCTTGCTCAAAACTGACGTTCCTCAAGAGTAGCCAAGAAAAAAAACACAAATATCATGGTTTGGGGCAATTTAATCTTGCTGTTTAATGAACAGCAAGATTAGAATTGGAACAGTTAATGCTGAAGGGTATTCAGTCTCCTTTAAGGTGTTCCAGACAGTTATTAGGAGGTAAAATGAGACCACAATAGAGAAATATCACACATCTGCCTTGTTGTGCTGCAGAGATTTGACACTTTTCTAAATCATTGGTCAGCATAGGATTTGAACACAGGATGACACAAATGTCAAGTATTGCTGTTTCCGTGACTTCTCATGCCATTCAATAGGGATCATACTAACTTCTACTGCTATTTGGAGGCCTTTTCTTCAAATGTCAACAGCTCTTACATAGTTTTTTCCACCAAAGCATTGTAACTAATCTGTATTATAACTGACTTCTGAAGGATGAGCTTCCTTCCTTGCTCTCTTGGGACAAGAGCGTGAAAACTTATGTAAAGAAGCAAGTCTAGCATCCTGTGCTTAATCAATGCCAATCTTTTAAACCACAAAGCCATTCCAAAGACCAGCTGGGACTCATAGGTTGTGGTAGGTTGTTAACTTGCCAGCAAGCGGCGGGCGTTTCGGATGACACAAGGGCTTTGGGTTGGGGCCAATACTTAAAATTGGCAGCTGAATGCTAAATCAGGACCACAATATATTGATGGGTTTCCTGGGCTAAAAGCCTAGGAATCATTGGCATTGGAAGACATTATTATTATTGGAAGGGATGGAACCTAAAATAGAATGGCACAAAATCATTAAGGATGTGAGCACAACAAAGCTGAATCATAGAACCCACACGTTTATACCACCCACCAGGAATTTTGAACCTGTGTGGTTGGGTGGCATCCAGGTTGAGTGTTTGCCAACAGGTTTCAATACTCAAAGCAAGATGCAATAATACGCTAGGTCAGTCAGTCACATGGTATAAATATCCAGTTGGGAAATCTCATTGTAGGTGAGGAAAGCTAATAGGTTCCTAATATTCCACATTAGTTTTCTTTCCACTTAGTTGTAGACCCATGCATCCAGCTGTAAAGAGCTTACATCCTCCAAGTACATTAAATGTTCTTAAAATTGATACATAATTCATCACTTTATCGTGTGCTTTGTTCATGTGTTTGGTGGCTATAATTTGTGGCTGAGAAAGGCAGAACCTCCAGCTTCACAAATAATTTAATATTTGTTATTCCATCTTGACAGACGCCTTTCCAGAATCTGCATATCCCAAGCTCCACAATAAAGATTCTGATTGGGTGTAAGCCTTTTGCTGCATTGATGCTGCAAGAAGCTACTGCATGCATGCATCAAGTCCTGCTGCATCCTTGCAGTTTCAGTGGCAGAGGGAAGTATAATGCAACTTGGTAATTCCTATTGAATCCCTGTGTTGGAAAACAAACTGTAGGGCAGATTTCTGGATTCTAGAGTTTTTCCAGCAATACTAAAGGTGACGCCTACTACTATCAGCAATAATAAAGCTTTGTAAATAGCTACCAGAATATAATCCTGCCTCATTTTAGATTCCCACAAAAATATTAACCCAGTGGACAGACTAGTATATAGAAAAAAAGGCAGGAAGGAACAGCTCAGAGCATCTGTACCTGTAGGGCAATTCTGACTTGGGAATGGGCCCATTATATGGGCCCTTGTGGATTAAAAAGTGTTCCCTCTGGACCCAAATGTCCTTCCCCTGCTGTTTCTTATAAGCAAATAGACCACCAGCAGGTGTGAATCCTACCATGCTCCAGAAGTCTTAGTGGTCCACTGAAAAAGGCCAGCTGCCTGCTAATATGCCAGAACCAATGAATTCATCACAGCTAGTGAATGAGCCCATTGAGCAGAATTGGAGACCTGTTTGCCAGCAGGGGCTTTCTCGATCCACACCAAACAGCTTGCTCCAAACTCAGGCACTCAGAATTGTAGGAAGGGAGTTGGGCCTTTCTGTCTCATTTCTGTATAAATAAACTAACGCATGAAGAGGAAAGAGGCAGTGGGGAGGGAGGCAGCTTGGTATGCATCTCACTCAGCACTTCATCTTTGCAGAAAATCCCATCCTAGTCCCAGGGCTATTCATCTAGACCCACACCTCCTTCCCTAGTGCCACAAAATATCAGTGCCCCCGTGCCTTTGGCCTCTTTGCCGTAATGGTGTCTTGTCTAGCCTTGCGTGGGTCCAGGTGAATAAATGATCTCTATTTCAGGGAAGGATGTGGTTTCAGAAGCTTGTTCCTTTCACCCTGTTGGTTTGTGTTATTGCTTTCTTTTCCCTGTCTCCCCCACCCTCTACCACACACATTCCCTTTCTCTCTGCCTTGCCAAGACTCCTTGAAAACAGCGCCACAGTCAATTATAGAGGCAAGGAGGAGTTCATTAATATTGAACACAAGCTCTGAGCCAGGTGGAGAAAGACAAGGCGGAGATTGTATGTGAGAAACGTGTAGGCCACCTAAATTGAGCAATTGGACTTGTATGTTTACACTTCTCCACTCACCCTCTTAGCCCTCACAGCCATGCCTTTCAAGAACTGCATTGACGAAAGAGCTCCACTGAAGATGGTGGAGCTGCTCGGCCCACCCAGGCCCAAGGCAGCCATCTGAGACTGAAATGGAACCTATGTGCTTGCAGGACCCAGAATAGAAGGCAGTTTGTCATTGGCCCAGGAATAGCAATACTATCAAAGCTCCTGCTGGCGCCATGAAACCTTCCTCCTGTGCACAGATGTGAAGTATTGACTTTGGCAATGGAGATCCTTCGTCTTGTCATGCTTGCAAAGAATGAAATGGAACAGAAAGAACAGTGTGGCCCTCTCAGCATGATAAAACAGGACATAAAACTTTAGCATTTGACCCAGAAAAATAGATAAGCTTAAGAAAAAAGAATCCAAGGAGAAGGAAGAGAAAGCCCAATAACACAATGCTGAAAATATCTTGGCATTTTGAATATTTGTTTTCCCTCTACAAAACAGATGCTCACTTTTTATTCCTTATTAAATCAGATTTTTTTTTATCCCTCTCCATCCCTGAATGTCTTAACTGTAAAAACCTAAGGGTTTTTTGAAGCATCACCCAACCGTTACCAAAGAGATCTGATTCAGTTCCTAAGTGAATGTGAGCCTAATCCAAATATTGAAGCAATGTGCCAATATCACCTGGCATTAGGTAAAAATTCCATCAGTTTGTTCTTTCGTTAACAAACTGGTCCAGTTAGAGAGGATATGTTACTTTAGTTGTTAGAATTCTCTGAGATAGGAAAGAGCTCTTCCTGATCTCAGCAGGGCAGGATTGGTGCTCCCAGAAATGGAGCAGATGTTCCTTCCTTGAATTCTTGACCCTGGGCCACATCTACAGCAGAAGAGGGGGAGCCTCAGCTGCTCTAAGCTGGGCATCGAATTAGCTTCCTTGTTCAAAGTACCTTTGCCTTTGTTTCTGCACCAAGGCAACAATTAGTTCTTTTAGAATATTAATGAAGTGTGAAAAGTAATTTCTATAAATAAAAGCAGCACTCATATAAAGGGTAGGGGACAGGGGATGGACTGAAGAACTAATTACAGAATTATCAGCATATTGCTTACATTTTAGAGTTGCAAAACAATTGATATTCTGCAGAATGTAGTCTAAAAATCAGTTAATATGGCCTTTGCCCATTCCACTAATGCCCTTAGCCAACACTATTTTTGTTGAGCGGTTCTTGGTGCTCTCTGAGCTTGGTTGTTTTGTTTGCAGAGGTTTCATTACCCAAACTAGGTAACATTATCAGTGCTCTGAAGATGTTGATTGATGATGTTACCTAGTTTGGGTAATGAAACCTGTGCAAGAAAATAACCAAGCTCAGAGAGTACAAAGGACCCGTCATTTTAACCCTGAACTATAAATTTCCCTCTCGCCCCTCTACAAAATTCCCCCTCTATCAGTACTATTTTTGTTTTTAGAAAATTACAGGCTTCAGTAGAGCTATATAAGTCTAAGGCTGGAAAAGTTTGCCAAGTGATTCAGTTCCTTCTTGAAATAGAACTGCCTGCAATTCTGCTACTCCTAAATTATCTCTAGAAGAAAGGAGCAGAAATAATGCCAGAAGACACCAGGCTGAATCTACAAATGATTAATCACTAGCTGGTATGAAAGACGGCTAGAAAAACTCAACCTCAACACAGCTGGAATTTCTTCCCATGAAACCACTGACTCCAAACAGACCTAACTTGTTACAGTCCACAAATAATTTACTAGTGAGGGCACAATTATCTCCCAGTCCAAGGGTATATTGTCTGTTACTCACAATTTGGGAGGCTAATATATCTTCTTGATTTGTCTTGGCTGTGAATAAGTTCTATGGTACTATTGAGTACCCATCTCAACTGAGGAAATATAACATGAATTGTTAAGTCAATAATTTCATTCATTTACTATATTGATGCTTTTAAAGCTGTATTAAGTTTTGTATTATTTTACCAATATGCTCAAAGCTCATCACTCCATGTTGAACAGCTATTTAGGAATCAAGAAGAAAATGACTGTTTATAAAGACAACTAAAAATTTCCTGAATACTCAATGTGGAACAGGATCTAATCTATTCTGTTCGTGAGTTTTCACTAGTAGGCAAACAGGTGCTCACAGCGGTATACTCTCCATATTCATTAAAAAGCATAAGACAGGCCACCAAAGGTTTATCAGGTCCAACTTTCTCTACCACTGCAGTCGAACCAATTCTCTAGGAAGCCTGCAAGAATGACAGAAGAATAGTAGCTCTCCAAATCCCATTCCTCAGCATCCGCGGCTAAGAGACACTTTATCTTTGATATTGAAAGTAAAATATAGTTATCATGACCAGCAGCTGTTGACAACCTCATCCTCTATTATTTTGTATAACCTTCTTTTAAGGTAATTCATAACGATTGCCATCATTACATCTTATGGAAGCAAATTCTATGAGCAAACTATATCTTATACGTAGCATTCATTCTCATTATTTCAATATGGGCGCCACTTCTACAGCCACGGGGTTTAAGGCTACAGTTGCTTAGTGAGATACTCTGTATTTTAAGATATCTTTCTCACTGTCACGATAGCTTCTGCTTTCCTTCAACGTGTTTCAGTCATGGTTTGTTGCAGTGGCGGCTCTCAACCTGTGGGCTCTGTGATGTCGTCCGAGGGAGTCTGTGAAGTCTTCAAGAAATGCTGTGATTTAAGTCTTGAGTCAAGTCTTGGGGGTCCATGGCCATGGTCCATGTCCCAAAAAGATATTTAAAGGTGGCCCATGGTGAAGAAAAGGTTGAGAACCACTGGTTTATTAAATAAACCAAAATTGGATGGGCTCACATAGGTAAGCTACAACTATATTTTGGCTGACAAACTGCATGAACCTAACCTCAATGAACCACTTTATTGTAACTTCAATTCAACATTGCACTCCTGTGGTTAGCTATGGATGCCTTAATAGACACCAATATTGCTCCATTTCCACGATAGGCTTATCTGAGTTAAGGGAGGTGGGCCTAGTGTGCTGTGGAAACCCCCAAAGGAGTCAACTGACCCAATCTGATAACCCCTGAGGGGTTTAGATTTAGCTCAAGAAACCCAATCTTGCACAGGGTCCAATTAACTCCTAGTAAGTTGCATCGTGGGAACATCAACACCAAGTCCATTGCTGTCTTTTGCCTATCTATTCTTCCAAGAGAAAGAATTGATTAGAAGGAGCAGTTCGAAAAAAGTGAAACTTCCCAACTCAGGCCTCACTGGCAGCAGAGAACACCTTCCCAAACAGTGACTGATGGCGGTGTCTATATGGCAACTTCTGTTGCTAGCCTGCAGCGATGTTATCTATATTAGGCAAGAAACATTTCCAACAACTGCTTCCTGCTTCTCTTCTTTTCCTCCCCATTCTTGTTTGCAAGGGGACCATAGTGCTTTGCTGAAGTGTACATCTCCACACCTCTTTTTAAAGGAAATAAACTTTCTTGGGGCCTTATTCCCCCACCCCATCTATGAACACAGAAAACCAACATGTCTTATTCCCCCTACCCCACCCTGTCCCACACTTAACCAGGTAGCATTTGAAAATTATTTTGTAACCTAATGAAAGCATAGTTGCTCCAGGCCTTCTATCGCAAAGGATCTTCCTGCAAGAAGCAGAGGAGACCCAAGTGCTCAGGCTGCCTTGAGTGCGGGTGCAGGCTCATGCCAAGGACCCAGCATGGTACCTTTCGGGGAAGGCCGAACAAAAGTAGCAACTGTTTCTCGGGAGTCAGACCAAAGCAGTTAGGTCACACGTCTGCAATCTTGGCTAATAGGAAGGAGTTAGGGATGCAAGGTGGATGGATTCAGTTATTGTGGCAATGAGTGCCCTGTTGGAAGTTTTTTTTTGGGGGAAAAAAACAGATTAGGGATAAATCATTATGCAGAAAATCCATCTACCATTATGAGCCATGGTGGCGCAGTTGTTAGAGCGCAGTACTGCAGGCTACTTCTGCTGACTGCCAGCTGACTGCAATTTGGCAGTTTGAGTCTCTCCAGGCTCAAGGTTGACTCAGCCTTCCATCCTTCTGAGGTGGGTAAAATGAGGACCGAAATTGTTGGGGTCAATACGTTGACTCTGTAAACCACTTAAACAGGGCTGTAAAAGCACTGTGAAGTGGCATATAAGTCCAAGTGCTATTGCTATTGCTATGTGGCTGCTAGCAACCGAAAATAATTTCATGATGCCTAATCGATCAGTCAAAAGGGATGCCTTGACGGAAAGACTCAAGGGTAGCAGGCACTTCCCAAAGGAAGTGGGTGGGGTGTCTGCCTTCCACAAATGGTGATCTTTGATCTAGTTAATAAGATTGTGCCCCCCTGCAGGCCCCAGTAAGGAGGTCTGACTGGGTTAATGATTGGAGTTGTGGAAACAAAGCTGCAGCCTAACTATAAGTAATTATCAAGAAAGTTGATAATTGCAAAGCAGAAAGGGAGATCTCTGGTGCTTTTTTTCCCCAAGACTGGAACCAGGATTTTTGAGGCTAAATATACGCAAAACAGGAAGTCCAAATAATTGTTCGTACTTTTTGAAGAATTCATATTTACAGAACTTCTGAATGCAAAGCACACTATTATATTTTGAAGTAGTAGCATTATTAGCACTATCCTAGGAATTATATTATTTTGGCTCATAATATGCATCTTGTAACTTTGGCATCCCTTTCACAATGTTGTACCGACTCTGAAAAATTAACAGATATTAAACAGAACGTAATATTTTTCATCTCTGAGCATTTTAAAAATTCATGACTGTGTGGAAGAGCTACGTATGACACAATGTACATACATACAAGTATTTCTTCTTTGAATTAGAAAAAAACCCTAAAAATTAACATTTTAAAATTATATTTCAGAAACTGCCCCCCCCCCCCATACATTGATTACTTATACTTTGAGCCCTTGCTTTAACATGAAAACAAACATATTTTCCAGTCAGTTACAGAAAACATACATCTTCTGATTCAGGGAGAAAATTTGATCTGTTCTCATCAAACCTTTCCTATAAATTAGTAGGAAATCTCCTTTTTCATCAAGTTTTTCATCAAGAAGAACTTTGGTATGTAGCAACAGCCCTTGTTCCATCCTTTGCAAAAGAATACCCTGGTTTATTGGAGACTGACCATTGAATGGTTAGTGTGGCAGCCCTATACTCTACAAAATAATCAGTAAACCAAAAGGAATGAATGCAGCCCTGCTTTCAGAGAGAGAAAACTCTTAACTAGAGGCACATGTGGAGCCTCGGGTGGGGGGAGCCCTCGTACAAGCCCACAACAACTGGAGGCCGTTTTATTGTTTAACATTCCTGATATTTTCTGTCAGGGCTGAACCAATTGTCCCTAATCCACCCAGCTCTACTGGCCAAACAAATGCAGCTGAATCCTGTTCCCACTGAACAGGCATCTTTTGTGAGGGGGGATTTAGAGAGTAGCCCAGTAAATCCATCTAGTTTCCTGAGTTCCCACACACACACCCTCTCCCAGCTGCTAGCCCTTCCCACCCTTTGGGTTATGAAGATGCCCTCTTCTCCTGCCCTACCGAGCAATGTCCATGATGGACCCCATGTACAAAATGTAAGTCTTTCTCTCTTTCCTTCAGTTGCTCCTTCTCATATCTGTTCCCCTTGGAAGCAACTGCCATTCTTTTTAAAGTACCCTGCCTTGGAGAAATGGCCAGGAAGCCATTTTGGATGCATAGAAGACCTGATCATTGGATATGACAGACTTAATTTGACAGTTTCAAAGGTCTTATGAAAGTTGCACTAAATGGAGAAAAGAGGAAAATATTTGGACTCAAGGGCTGATTTCTATTGCCACAGTCGAAGCCATTCTGCTCAGTCACAGTTGTTCCCTTGTCATCAGAAACAGAGGACCAATCTCCTTGGCAGAAGCTTGCTGGGTCCAGATCTCATTCCAAAACATTGCCAAGGAAAATCACTCTGAAGTTTGTGGACCCATAGGACCCATTTTTCCTATGGGAAAAACAAATTATGTATTTTGATCATTGTATAAGAAAATGCATTCGTATTCATTTTGTCTGGTTTTTTGTCTCTGGTTTTCCCCATAAGCCATTAGGACAAAATAAAAATTTCGAGTCCACCCTTGGAAAGCCACATTTGAATTATGAAACATATCATTTGTGAAGGGGTTGTCAGGAGGTTTAGACAAAAACTTTGGGTCACGTCTGTGTCTCATAGCTTCTTCCCTACTTTGAAGGAAGGAAATTGCAGAGATATCATAACCAATTCTGAGTCCTGCATGTTGGCACAGGCCAAACAAAAATCCATAATGTATTCTATTTCAATGGTGTTTATACTGCCCTTCAGCAGAGCCTGCAAAATAATTTATAATACATGGGCAGGGGAAAAGCTGACTGGATTATTATTTTTACATCAATTCTTCCTTGCACAATCAACAAATTTAAAATCTACACACATGTATAAATTAAATGGTGATATGTAAGAGGGCAACAGCCAAATGCCCACTAGACAAGGTATTTGTTGTCCTAATTATGGAAGAAATGGACAACTAAACTAAGACCCATCCACCTTTCTAGAACAAGAACCCAGTTTTACTCTGGGAAAAGGAATTTATCTAGAATAAAGGAATTTATCAGTATCACTTATGACCATCTCATTTTCTGTCTCTTCTTCTTCTTTGTGCCCCTTTTCTCCTTTTTCCAGTTCTGTCTGAGCTCCTCCTTTAAAGAAGAAAAGGTTTTTTAAAAAGTAGGGAGGAAATGTTATTGTGCCTAAGCCATCCATTTCAAATAGAGCACAACCGTGATTTGTCACTGCAGCCTGAGCTATTCTAATCAAATCCTAGCTGAATCATATCAAGCCTTTTACCATCTACACTGAGCAATTGTTTTTCAGAAAACAGAATACAAGGAATTGCATTAAGGACCTAGCCTCATTCATTCCATCATTCATTCATTCCATCATTCATTCATTCATTCACTCACTCTCACTCACTCACTCACTCACTCACTCACTCACTCACTCATTCAACTTTTATCGTGCTTTTATTACTTTATAAATAACTTAAGGCAGCAAACATGCATCATACTTCTTCCTCTATTTTCCCCAACAACAGGTGAGTTGGGCTGAGAGAGAGAGACTGTCCTAAAGTCACCCAGCCAGCTTTTATGCTTGAGGTAGGAAATTAGACAACTATTACAAGTAAAAGCAGGTAAAACCTGTGTGGAGGCCAACTTCTCATTCATTGAGCAAGCTTCCTCTGGTTCCTTTCTGTACATTCCTTTCTGAGGTAAAAGTGCAATTTGGGGGCAGAGGATGGTGCAACAGATGGCTCATAGAACATTTTGGTTTCCGAATAGGTCTACTATTCCAAGAACTCTATGTTTCACATCATTCTCTCTGCCATCATGTACAGTAACTAGCCTAAGCATGGGCCTAAAGCAATTCCCCTTTCCTATCCCAGACCTCTGCCTTTTGCCTCGCACCATTTAAGGAGCTGCCTTGCACCAGCTTCTGAGGCAGTCAACCCTAAAGAGGGTTGTCTGCCGGGGAGGAATTAAACTGAATCCCAAAGAATCTATCTTGCAAGGGAGGAAGGGGCGCAATTGTGTTGCTCTCTTTTGGAACAGAAGGGGAGGAAGAGGGAGGAACAGGGCCATTAATCTAAGGAAATAATGCTTTATTTTCCCAGTGTAGAAATTTGAACTCGGGCAGCACCTGGGACAACAGGCTGTTGATTGCTTCAGTTCTGCTTCTGACGCCCCTCCTGTCCCTTTGCTTCAGCAATAGAACATTAGTTAATCCCACTTCAGTGCTCAACAGGGAGGAGAGAGATGGGCTATTAAATAATTAAATTCTGAAACATGAGTGAAAGCTTGCTGACCTCTTTTGGGCAGGTAACCCCCAGCCCAATTCCCAGGACTTACCCCTCAGTCAAAACACTGTGGTTTGACACTTTTGTTTTCTTAGCTGGAGGGGCTTTAGCGGGGCCACCATCACCCTGAAGAAGTCTTTCCCCACTTCTCTCAGTTCCTTCTAAATGGCCTTTCCATAGTTCATGGCTACAGTGATGTACAAATTATGTTAGCTATGGTAGCTGGAGGCATTAGGAACTGTAGCCCAACAGATTTGGTGGAATCAGATCAATACTGTGTTGAGGCGGCTGGCTTTATAGATGGCCAAATAAAGAAAAGGACATTTGGTTATAATGAACATAGCACAAATATATGAGCACAAACTCATTGTCCAAGGTTTCTTATGTTTTCTTCTTCATCCTAAATTTTATAATGAAATGCTCCTTTAATCATTTGTTCTCTTCTCCTCTGTGTTAACATTTATCTAGAGTCATTCTATATTATTCTAAGTTACTCTGTCCTTGAACCTTGAATGCAATTGAATGACCCCATTACGCTCAGTCTTTCTTCCTTGCCATTGCAGAAAATATTTTATCTCCCCCACACAGTTCCCAATCCCTTTTAAAAATAACAAGTAGATGGGAGCAAAATACCTGTAACCAAAACAATTGACTGAATCAGCTCATGTTGCATCGTGAACAATTTAAACCGTAATAAAACACCAGTGTTGTTGGATCGTCCTGACTCCAAGGTTCACATACATTTATGAGAATATATCTATATTTATGAGTATATATACTCTCTCTCTCACACACACACACATCAGATCTTCTACCAGAGGTTCAGTAGGGATCCTGATTTTAAAAATAAAAACAGTTGAAAAATGTTATACATTTATAGATTTCTGCACCTAATTTTCCCTTGTTGTCTCTCCCTCTTGGTATTGATGGATAAGCAGTAGGAAAAAGGTCATGAACATTATTTTTATATACGATAACTGCAACAAATTATTGCAAACACAAAGATAAATGATTTGGCAAAACCTATCACAGAGGAATGGCTGGTGAAGATGATATAACTTGCTGAGCTGACCAAACAAGTTGACTTGTTTGATTAGAGAAAAGAGAATATCTGGGTTTATTGGCGACTGGAAACCTTTTATGGACTTTTTGCATAAAAAAGAAAAAAATGAACTTATGATGTATTTTTTTAAATGATTGGATAGGATATATTATAGGAAGAGGAGACTCATTTTAGGTTAGTAACCCTAACCCTAAACCTTAAAGGGATCAGTTTGCAACTGTACTTATAACTGCTGTAAAGAAGATTGAAAGACACTTCTCTATAATTTTTTTTCTTTCTTTTTCTGCTACTCTTTTTCTTTTTTCACTTTTAGTTTGTTCTATCATTTTTTTCTCCTTTCTTTTTTGCTCTATTTTAGTTTGTATTTTAAACATTCTTGTGTTTAAAATTTTTAATTGAAATTATATGCATAAAAAAGCTGACCCAAACTGTTTGCATGACACCTTGAACTGCACACTGGTGGCTGCATATTAGGCAAATGCCTGGGTTGTCTAGTTCTTTCAATGTCTTCAGTGCACATTGTGCAAGTCCAGAAAACCGGGTTGAAGAAACCACAGGTGAGGATAGTTTAATGGTGGGAATATAAAATTACGAAGTTAGAATAGGCTGTTTTTAAGTGAAGTACTTTTTACCTGTCTCCATTAAATATCATCCTGTCATTTTTCTAATCTATCAAATTTGTTTTGAACATTACATCCGTATTCAACCATATTGTGGTAAAAAATGGTAAATAATGCTCTTTCAGGAATCCTAAGCTGCCTCATGACAGCCACTTAAAATGGATTTCTTATTTTCATTGGGACAGAGCACAGTTGCATCAGGTCTATTCATAGGGACTGGAGATCCTCCATATTTTAACCTCATTTGATTTCAAGCTATGGCGTAAGCAAACATCTAGAAACAAGCATGTAACCCTACTAAGAAATTTTGGGATTCTGTTTTGTTGTATTACTTGTATTTCAAGAGTTTATGAGGTACTGATGGGATTCATACATCATATTCAGTCACAATTTGCCTAATTACATTTTAATGAATAAACTACAGTGACTGGATTCACACAATATGCTAAAACATTTAAAAAAAACAAAACCCAGGCAAGCAGGCATTGAAAGCCAAAAGGGGAGGTGGGGCAGGAGAGAGAATGTCCAAAATGTGAATAAGAAAAATACTGATTGCATGAAACTCAGATGCATTTCAAGGACACTACAAAGCAAAAGACATATAAGCATCTTATACAATTTAAAAATGATTGTGTAAGATTAAAAAAGCAAAATGTATCACATCAGATTGTGTAGAATTACAAACTTGAAGAAATATTTTTAAACTGATAAATTAAACCCAAACATATATTTAATACTAAAATCAAATTGGTGAAGACATACTAAGCAATATCATATCTTTTGAGAGATACCAAGACCAAGCAATTTATAGAATGAAAGATTTCATCTTTGAAGATTTCACTGATTAAATACAAAATTAAAACTATCCTATGTGCTTATCCTCCATAATTGTTTTTATATTTTACATTCCCTCATAAAAAGCATTATTTAAGTTTTTGAAAATATCTACATTTTCATTATTTTTTGTTATTATTAAGAAAGCTGGATTCAGATTTTTTTTAAAAAATATACCAGAAAAACAATGGAGCCACAAAAGAAAAGGTTTTTATATCTTCCTACTAGCTAAAATATTTCAGCTAAAGGACACTAGAAAACTAGATGTGGAGAGAATGCAGCTGTTTTATCTTTTGGCATTAACAAAGGAGGGGTGTTTTTTTTCTTCAGTCTACAAAAATGTTATTCTTTTCTTAAAGAGAAGTTGACTTGAAATATCTAGCTGAATAAAATAATAAAGTCAAGAAGAAATGAATGCATTCTGTTAATGTTGTAAAAGAAAAATATATTTGGTAAAAGATTTGAGGAAAAGGGGGGAGAATGGAGTATAGCCTTCAAGTATCAAATAATAATCAATATTGGGTGTCCTGATGTAATTCTGTATACATTGAACTAATTATTAACAACACTGATTTTATTTCTCCCTAAAATTTTCATTATTACTTTGTTGAATAGCTCAAATTTAGTTCTGAAATTTTATGAGGGGGGGGGGGGTTCCCTATAAAAAGTTTCACTAAAGAGTCTCCTGTTATTTAAAAAAACCATACGGTAATTTTTCCTCAGTCTAAACTTCAAGGGGCCTAATAATCCTAGCCACATAAATTTGTGATATAGACATTCTACTATATATACAATTTCACATAATAAATCTCCATAAGTGAGGGCTCTGGCTATCCCCTGAATGAAATACTGTGACTGTCACAAAAACATTTTTATGGATTGTAAAATGCTATAATAGTATGATTTTGCGATAGAAATTGTACAAATAGATAGAAACAGCCATGGTGCATCTTAATAATACCGAGTTTCAAAATGAAAATTCTTGAACATTTTTTTCACCTAACAGTGGCCAAAAACTGAGAAACAAAGCAGAAAGTGTTTCATTTTCAATTCTTTTTTAAAATTACTATTATTTATTCAAGATTAAAAAAACTATTATTGGAAAAATCTAAAGAATAGCTATGGGCTTTACTTACTTCACTTTTGAAATAGATGATTTATATATTTACCTCTTCAAAGAAGTGTATAAATCTGCCACCAATCCCTAAAGAATGCTTTTGGCAGGGTGGTGATTGATAAAAGATTTCATATGGGGAAAAATAAACTTTAATATATCATGTGGTTGAAGAGTTTACACACACACACATTATTTATATGTATTTATATATTTATTTGTATGTATATATAAACATATATACATATAAATAAATATATAAATACATATAAATAATATGATGAGAACCAGATTAATGGATGAAATCTAAGAATGTTTAGGGAAACAAGGATATTTAAGGTGTTGGAAGAAATGTCCATCTGGGTTCAGTTCCAAGTGGGAAGAAAGACACTGGAAACATGGAGACTGCTTGGAAG
>JANHFL010001505.1:72202-87072 GCA_032468155.1 Oxyrhabdium leporinum | reverse complement strand
ACCCACCCACCCAACACCGAGAAACCTGATCATACAAGCCACTTCATTGACTCTGAATTATCCTGGAGTCCTCAGACACATTGACAGTCTTCAGGGCCTTCCAGAAAAGTAGCAAGGAGAGGACCAACCTTATTTCTGAGGGAATGATGTTCCAAGGGAGGGAGCCACTGCAGGTCTTCTAGGTCCCATCAGGTGTATTTCCTTAGTAGATGGGGCCAGCAACGTACCCTGCCTTCCCACTCTGGTGGGTTGGGTAAATATATCCAGGGAATGGGAAATATTTACAGGAATATTTATTTTTTTACACAGAAAAATGAAATTTGATATGAACGTTGTTTTCATTTTTTTCTGTTATTAATCTATGTGTATGTCTAATCTGGCACCATTATTTATATATTGATCCTACCATTTGTGTCTATTACAGCATTAAGCACTAATAATTTTGGGGTGCATTTTTTTAAAAATCAAGACAAAATTTATATTGTTGGCTGGAGCGTGACTCCTTGAAACTTTTCATGTTTTCTTTTATGTACTGTTGGAAGAGAAAATACAGAGAGAAAGTAGAGTTATTTAATATATACATCAATCCTCAAACTGGTGTTGTCAGATGTTGGACTATAAATCTACAATCCACATCTTGCAGGGACTTGTAAAGAGACTACACAATATAGCAATATGCAATAGGTCAACACAGGAAATTATAGGAAATTTATAACAAAAAGAGTGTTCATATACTGTGATAATATTGCACATATCAGTTTGTAGGTGGCAGTATTTTGGGATATAAAAATATTAAGAGTTTTCAAGTGTCTTGCAGGCTCAGTTAGGGGATAACTTAGAAAATAAATTTGTTAGCCTTTTTTGTCAGGTGTCTCTCTTTTATCTTTTTCTCCATTCCAAGGTGCTGAAGTTTTTAAGACATTTTCCTTTTATTTTTCATCTAAATGTTACTTTAAGAAAATTCTAGTATTTCTGTAGAAAAATATGGAGTCTTTTCCAAGGCAGTGGTGTTGCATGGAAATAGTATTTATGTGAGGCTTCAACTTCTGTCTGAACTTCACTCTCTTGTTTTGATGATAAAGACTCGTGAATTTGATTCCCATAAACAAATCTATCTTTATCTGTATAGATAATTTCTGGTGCTTCTGCTGAACAACCATGAAAAATTGGATTTTTTAAAAAAGCATCAATTGGGCTGATGTATAGATTCTAAACCAAGTGCTGCACAGTTAATTTTTGAAATCCTATATTTAGCTATATCATCTTCCACAGCACTGTTGCAACTAGGGGAGTAATAACAATGCTAAGATTCTTTATACGGGGCGATTCTTTATATCTATACGATTCTTTATATCAGTAAGTTGGATACAGCTGTATATTTTATATTCCATTTTGCTAGTACTGAATACTAACTTTTTCTCTCTCTGCAGTGAGAACTTTGATTGTGCCCATAGCTTTTTAAACATCATTATGGGGTTGGGAATTCCTCTTTAATTTACTTGTTAGATGAAGCTTGGAATTAGGCATGTTAAATAATGAATGGAGTTGAAAAAAGAAAGGTTCTAAATTTATAAAAGGAGAACCACAAACCATTACTATGTTACCATATTATTACTGATTGAAACAAGTTTTCCATTTCCTGTTTTCTCACTGTTTAAATTTAACTATGAATCTTAAATTCTGGAAAGAGTCCTTTTGCTCTTTAGTAACAATGTGTTACACAAATATGGCAACGTGTAGTTTTTCTTTTATAAAGGAATACAGTGTTTTAATTTTATTGTAATTTAGTTTAACCTTAAATCAGTTGTAGTTTTTGTCTTTCTTGTCTTCCCTTTCTGATTCTGGCCTCCCAACATTCCAATCAAAAATTAAGCGTGGCACTCATTCCAATAAAATACAGCACTATCACTTCGTGCTATGTCTGAACCACGTTATAGGAAAATAAAATAAAATTTTCTAGGTAAATAAAATTTCATAAATTTTAAACAATGAAGAGAAGCCAATGGGGGTGTGAGTCAAAATACCCTTTGCCAAGACATTGTCTTGCCATTCTTTACTTTTATAATGCTGATAAGAGTTGATCCCCAAAGTCTAGCAAATGAGACAATGAAAAAATTAGTCCAGATTAGATTACAATTGTTTTAACTTCTTTGAACTTTTGAAATAAGAGAGTTGCTCACAATATAAATCAAATTGGCATGAATTTAATGCAAGCCAAAGTTCCTATAAAAGGGATAAGAGAACTATAGCCTGCCTACTCTTGTGAAGGGTCACAGAAAGTAAAACTCTGCCATGTTTTCCATTCTTATCTTTTGGGAAGGATGATAGGGGATATCTTAAAACAAGTAGGACATTTAAAATTTTGTTCTATATGTAAGGGCGTTTTGCACCCTGTAAGATATAAATATAATAAAGCTAACCCGAGATTTAAAAAACATATAGTTACCTGACTGAAATAAACTGTAGCTACCTGATTTACATGCAGTACATTACAGCTAGGCCTAAGGTTGACTTTATATAATCACAATAAATCAAGAGCAAAGAAATCACTTTAAAGCTTAGCATCACATTTGAACTATGCTTTTTATACATCGCAGTTATAGTCAGTGGGGCTTTGGAGAATCAGATTTAAATCAACATACTTTGTCTCTCCATTCTACTAGTATATCTTTGTTATGTTAAGGGTTCTATTTATTTGTCACTTTCTATCCCCCCATCTACTTTCATTGTGCCCCATATTTCCTAACGTTGTTAAATATAATGTTTATAGATAAAAGGGAATGGCCTCAGAACATGTAAATTAATGAGATGGCCTTTTGAACATGGACGTTGTCTGTTTTCTAGAACTTGTTGGTGATGATAAGAACATCATTGCTGAAATGTGGCTCTGCTTAGTAACCAGTTCTGTCTATACCCAACAGACTTCTGTCTGCTACTTTCTCCTTTCATGATTGTTTTCTTTCTTTTTACTTTGTGCAGGACTTTGATATACTTCAGAGGTGTATTGGATAAAGCTGTAGTATTAATATTTATGATTGTTTTATGTGTTTGCCAAATTGTAGCTTGATACTTAGTACCCCTATTTGATTAAATGAACTGTTGACTGTTAATATTGCCTTGGATCCTAAATAGTGCTTAGTCAGTGGCAGCTTCTTCTCAGAGGGCTATCAGATTGGCTGCAAATGTCTAGATGACCATCAGATGGCAAGAATGGTTTAGATCTTTCTTTACCACAATCTAGCGATCATCTGGAGTTTTTGTTTCCCATATCTAGTTCTCAACCTCTCTAAATGCACAAAAATGTGTCCATATGCACTTTGCTCATGTCATATTTTCTCCAGCATTATTAACTGCTTTTTCAAAGAATGTTTGTTTGTTAACAGTAGGAGTTGAATTTTCACCAGTGACATCTAGATTATAAGAAATTTTGCACATTTCTTTAGGGTAAACATCTCTTCACTGTTTGGACCCCTTTTATGTCCATAGCCATGAAAATATCAAGTAACAGAATTTAAGTTTGAAAGATAGCTTTATTAATTATTCAAGTGGCTACAATTTATCGTTGTTTCTTAGAGCAAAATGATAGGGAGGGTAGTATGCAATTTCAGAGCAGAGATCAAGCTAATGTCAGCACTGTGCCTGTCAAATGGGTAGGTTTGAGATACTTTTATAGGATATGGGGATGAGAGACGGGAAGCCAGAGGCTTGGTTGGATGAAGCAGCATCCCACTTGGAGTATTCCTCTTAGCAAAAAAAGGAGGAGCCATCTTTGCTAGCCATCTCTTTCAGGACTGAGCCTTTGCTAGCCATCTCTTTCATTGGCCTGATGAGTTCTCCAATCTGTAGAAAACTTTTTCAGAGCCAAGCCCTTGTTTTTTTCCAGCTTGCTAACAAAATTGCCCACTAATTAAAAGCTGATTAAAAATGGTCCTGGTTCAATATATAGAGTTAAAATTTGAACAATTTAAAACACTATAGAAGTGCTACTATTGCAGAAGGAACTGTTTCTGACTGATTTGTGGCCATACTCCCATTTTTTAAAAACACAATTAAAATCCTTAATATAACCAGGAAGAGGGCGCCATTGTGACCATTGAATGCCATATCAGTTCAATAGAGGGCTACAGAATGTAATATTTCCTCTCCTTTCTAGTGAGTAAGGAAAATCAGTTAATGAGAAAAAAAAGAAAGCTGCATAAATAATATTCCCTGCAGATAACACACACTGTTAATTTATGCAAACATGAATTATTATGGTGCTTTCAATAAGCTCAGTGGAGCTGAAAACCAGTTTAAAGTGCATTATGAAAAGGCACTTATTGGACATGTGCAATAATTATAGCTATAGATAGGTGGATTATTTTTAAAAATGGTTTTGGCTAGGCTTGATTTGTTAGTTTCTGCCATGAGTGCATATTTTAATCTGGTATTAATGTCAACATTTATCTAGCTCTTAGTACAGGAGAATTCCAAACACTTTAGAGTGTTACCTATGTTGATTTTTAAGTGAATGTATTTTCAAATGTGTTGGTGAGAATAATCATTTGTAAATTGGATATATAATGGAGTTTGCAGGGTAGTGTATGTGTGTATTAAATTCAGGAATATATATAGCTAATTCTCAGCTGTGATGTAATTGCTATAGAGAATTACATTTTGGATCATTGCTTCTGCAATAAGGTCTGTAGATATTGGGGATTTGAAATGCTTTCATCATCATTAAGCACCTTTTAAATTCAATTCAAACAATAAATATTGCATCTATATTGTCAGTATATTAAATATGGGACTTTGATGGGAAGTGGGATAGATATAGTTTAAATAATGATATCATGTTCAGAAAACTCATTTCCTATACTTCTGTGGACGTTCTCTTCATAAACAGCAGAAAGCTTTCAAATCCTTTTGAAACTTCTGCAGAATATTAAAGTTCAAGATAAGAGGACAGTATTCTAACTCAGCAGTCCCCAATCTTTCTGGCTCCATGGACTGGCAGCAGCAGTGGCAGTGGCAGCGGGATGGGGGGGGGGAGGGGATAGTTTTGCATGCACAGCCTAGATTCTGCACATGGACAAATGAAGTTTCACGCGCTCACCTGCTGCTTGTGCAGTCTGGTTCCCAATAGGCCGCAGATTTGTCCTAGTGTGCAGCCCAGGAGTTGGGGACCTCTGTTCCAACTGAAACATGCCTTTCTGCTACATCCATAAAGAATGGGTTAGGATGCATTCTTTTAAAAAAAATTCATTTTAGACAATTCAGTAACCCATAGTGAAGAATTGCTTCCACAAGTGATATGGCAGATGTGTCCTCCAAAAAGTTGATGCTGTTGTTGCGAAGATCATACATCCGTGGATTTTGCAAGCATAGAAGGCATTTCTATGAGGACTATTAGCAGCTGCTTTGTTTCACCATTAGCCCTGCTAGAAGAGTCTATGCATGCAGAAATATATCCACTTGGCAGTGGAAGTCCTTCATAGCAGCTGTACCAAATTGTTGGGAAACACTGATCATTTGGACACTTGAAGAGACGCTTTCTTCAAAACGCTATGAAAAAAAATACATGATTTATACAATGCTCATGGATAGTAGTTATGGAATCCAAACCGGCTCAATCCGAATGGAAGGAACTTCTTGTCCTGAAACCCTCAGTAGCAGATGCATCACCAGATTTTTGGTTCACATTGTCTATTACCTCCAGGGGACTCTGTGGGTGACATGGCTATGTGGCATCTTTCCACAGAGGAAGGAGACATCCTCATAACCTATCTGCTATACAACTTGTAGAACAACAGTACAGTATGCTCAGATTATTTCAGGGGCATAGCCAGCAATGACCCATATATCTGCTTTCACGTTTTTTGGGGCACTGTTTTGGAGCCCTAAGTTGGAGGTTCTGTAACCAGAGTTATAGTTTTTTAAATGGAATTTATGCATCAGGATCCTGATGTGATTAGTGCAGAAGTTATACTTTAATGCTCTCTCTTGACAGAGTTTGCACACAGTTATTAACTGATAGCAGTTTAAAAAGAATTCCCCCAACTTCTCATTACTCTAAATCTGCATTTATTTAATGGAATATTGATTGCTGATTATTTATGTACAGAGATTTTGGTCTATGAATTTTTGACACCGGTTTGCTTGCTTTTAAAAATAGGTATCTTTTCTTCATAAAGAAGATAGAAAAACAAGAGGGATAGAAAAAGGAAAATATTGTGAGAAACAGTCATAAAGAAGCATTTACTAGTAGTAATATAATGATGCAATGGATTGAAATTTTGGGGTTTTTGAATAATTTTTTGTGCTATCAAAGGAATATTATATTTATGCAAATTATTACAATTCATTTTTTAAAATCATAGTTGAACCTAGAATATCCTTTTCTTGAATGCAAGTATATATGGGGGCCACATCTTCTATACAATGGGAGACACAAGTAGTTTCCATGGTGCAAAATAATTTCAGATTTGTATATTTCCACTTCAGAAAAGGTAATAAATTGTGATTCTTATTATATTTCAGAGTCAGTATGATGTTTTTGAGATGAAAAAAGTTATTTGAAAAGAGAAGTAGGAAAAGGATTTTCTGAGCCCTTCCAGTGTTTCCAAATTTATTATTTCTCATGCCTAGGGAAAGAAATAAGGTTTGTCCCTACATTCTTCAACTTATTTTCAGGTTTTTGTAGCTAAAATTACTTCTTGAAAAATTCGTGATTGATCTATATTCTTTCATATGACTTGTCTCTGGCTTATTAGAAGGTTACCCTGTAAATAGTGTCAATCCACGGATTGGGGGATTGTAGCTATTTGTTAATTTTTTCCAATGGTATGCTGGGTTACCACATAATCATTTAGCAAGCAAAGATGGTAAGAGTTGTTGGGCAGTGCTGGCTAATAGAATGTTTGAATTCGCCACAATTTCTTAATCCCAAGCAATTTGTATCTTTGGAGGTAGCATGCTTTGTCCTCTACAAGATTAGAGAAGAAATAAGGAGTGTGCAGTAGTGTGCTACTCCATTGGCTGTTAATCAGAAATATTTATTAGATAATAAACTGGTGAAGTTATTCTTCATGATTTATATTGTTAGATGCATATACATTTATCATAGTGTTCCTTTTTGGGATAAGCCATGCACAAAAAATAAGTGAGAAATAGTGAACAAAAAAAATTAAAACATTAGATTAAACATTAACATTAGATTTTAAAAATGGAAGTATAGCTAAATCTTGTTTTTACTGGCTCCACTACATGTTCTCCAAAACTTTCTATCCTTTCTATCTTTCTATCATCACATCCTACACAGCCTTTTGTACTTACTACCTCACTTTGAGGTCTCTTATGCCTCAGTATAATAATAATAATTAATAATAATTTATTCGATTTATATACCGCCACTATTCCGCAGACTCGGGGCGGTTCACAACAAGTATAAAACATAAATATACAAAATTTAAAGTACAATTTAAAACGAATTTTCACTGTAATTAAATACATTATTTAAAAATAAATTATTAAAAACCCATCAGTCTGAGAAGGCCTGCCGGAAGAGGAGAGTCTTAAGCTCCCGGCGAAAGCTCTTTAAATCCGGGAGCCTGCGTAGAGCTGGGGGAAGCTCGTTCCATAGAGTCCATATACCAGCTTCAGTGGAGTATTTGTAGTTTAGGGCTGACCTGGGGGAGGGGGAGGTGTCATTGCTGCTCTCTGAGCTTGGTTGTTTTCTTGCAGATGTTTCATTACCCAAGTATGTTACATCATCAGTGCGCTGATGTAGTTACCTAGTGGGGTAACGAAACCTCCTTAAGAAAGCATCCAAGCTCAGAGAGCACCAAGGACCCCACTGTAGCAGCTTCATATTTCTATCGCATCACAGTTCCCAAATTAAGGAGAGCTTCATCTATAGTTTGATTTTATTTGTTTGTTTATTAAATTTATACACCGCCCATCTCACATGGAAAAGCAACTCTGGACAGCTTACAATTAATACCAATGTAGAGAATATTGCGTACATTAGAGGCCCAAAAAAGGCAAGCAGTTCAGAGGCAGCCTCTTCTCCGTTAATTCACCAACCACCTCCACCGTGGGGCAACCCCAGCAGGGCTAACTGGCAAAGCCAGGTTTTGATACCCTTCCTGAAGACCCAAAGGGTGGAAGCAGACTTTATCTCAGGTGGGGAGATATTCTGGAGACGGGAGAAGTGGGACAGCAAAAAAGGCTGTCCTTCTAGACTAGGGGTGTCAAACTTGACTTCATTGAGGGCCGCATCAGGGTTATCTTTGACCTCGGGGAGGCGGGGTGGCCGCGGCCAGGATGAGCATGGCCATCTCGATGTCACTCGTGTCGGGGACACTTATAGCGGCCCAACCGCTCTGCCAGCAAAAACTGAGGTCGTTTTTGCTGACTGAGGCACTGCAGACCGGTCCTTCGCTGTTTCCAGGGTGGCCTCATGGGCCAGATCTAAGCACCCCGCAGGCCGCATCCAGCCCACAGGTCTTGGGTTTGATACCCTTGTTCTAGACCCTGGCAACCAAAACTCTTTGACCAATGGGGTCCACGGCATGACCCTTCTGCCAGACCAAGTGGAATGGGCCAGTACCATTGGGGCAAGCTCATTCGTTAGATAATCTAGTCTGATACCATGAAGGAGGTAATAACCGATGCTCTCCCCACAGCTATTTTGGAAGGGAAATATAGGGAAAAAACCCTTATGAAACATGACACTGCCCTGTGACATGAGTACAATAGAAACCATATGTTCTTTCGTACTGCCAGTTCTACACAGACATTCATCACTAACTAATTATCCTTTTTATCGGATAATTGTTACGTGCATTATTTGTTATATAACCAATTTTGTTACATTATAGATAAGCTTCATTGTTAATGGTCAACTTGGTTTGTTTTACTGAATGAATTTTTGTTGGTGGTGGTCAATGACCAAAATAAGGTTTCTGTCTGGTAATAATGTGAGTCAGTCTGGACGTAGTGCCAAAAATGGCATTTTCTTCTTCTTTGAAACATTATGATTGTGCTAGTCAATCATTTCTTCTTTAATGAGAGTTCCTTTGCATTTCCCCTGCCTGCCAACGTTAGCGCAATGGCACTCTCTTGTAGCAAGTACACCAATTAATTTCTAAAATGCAGGTCTATAAACTTTAAAAGAAATTATTGACACCAGCGCGAAGAAAGCATTTCATTGTATTTAAAAAGCCTCTTAAACTGGGACTTTACTATTGCCTTGTCAATGGTCTCTGAAGACCAGTTTTATGCTTGTTGTTTGCATAAGTGGAATGAATTAGCTAGAGACAGTTTGAACAGTGTAATTTCAGTGGTCCAGGTCTCTTGGCAAAACAGTTTCTACGTTTCCTTAAGCAATAATAGCACTTCGTTTCAGAGAGAGTTGCTTGCAAAATTGTGAATGTAGGAAGAAAACGAAAGAAGGAATGTTTAGTCTCACACCGTGTTTGAGATTGATTTGTTTCTTTAATTTAGAGATGGGGGAGGGGGGGAAGCAAAACCATTGCTAGTGAAAACTGCTATATGGTTACCACATCCTTTTTCTGTTAAGGCAAGGTGTTTGATTGAATAATTGGTAGGCTTTCTTTTAAGACTGTGGCTGGGATCCAAAGAATTATGCAGTTTTCTAAGTGACTTGGGTCTACATCCAACTGGATGTAGATGTAGGTGGCTCTCATTAATAAAACACTTCTCATAAAAATTGCAGGAGATGAGAAGATGGTATTCAGAAAAGAGGGCTGTACCTCATTTTTAAACAGCCAGATGTGATTGCTAAATTAGGACTGCTTATCAAAATATTATGTACTGTGTGTATCCCAAAATGGTAATACCTACAATTTGTCATAACACACTGGGCATCAATTAGCCCAGGAACCTTGCATCTTGATTAGCTCCAGTTTTATTCTATATTTCTCTGATTTCAGTCTAATATATCTTATTTGAGTACAGTGCAACCTGCAGGAGAAAAGCAGGCAGAATCTGGAGGGCAGAATCAAGAGAGTAATCGGCCTGGAGTCATTACATTCCCACAAATGTCTAAGTCCAGCTCCTTTTGAGTTCCGTAGACTCATTATCTAGCACCAATTTAGTGCTGCCCATTAATTGACTAGATTTTTTTTGTGTATAGGCATGAGTGATAAATAATCTTAATTGGAATTTAATGCGTGTTCCCAATTCTTCGCACCTTACACAGCCTTCTGCAATCAGAAGTTGCCTCGGTGTGCTGGAGTAGAACTCCTAACCATGTTGGTTAAAGGCAAGTTAGAAGTTCTGAAGGTCTATTCCTGTGTATTGAGCAGAAAACAGCTTGAGGAAATCTAAGGCGATTGGATTGCAAAATCCTTGCTAAGCCCTGTTATATTAAATCTGGAAATGCATCAGATTAACCTGCTTCTCAGCAGAATGAAACCTAGTTCTGACATTGTGGCATACTTTAGATGCCTGTCTCTTGTTTTATAGGCTCACATTTTCCCATTGGAGTTGTGCCACCCAGAACAAAGTCACCAACCCCAGAATCTTCAACGATCGCTTCCTACGTGACTTTAAGGAAAACAAAGAAGATAGACCTAAGAACGGTATTTAAAAGAAATAGATTGTGTCCTTGGTTTCCTCGAATGCTCTCATCAATAGGGCATCTCAGCTGGTAGCACGGCAGCAATATGGATGTAAGGGGTAGAAGGAATAACCTTGAGGAATGATTGCAACCTCCGTGTGGTTTCTGTTTCCTGGATCTAGCTTCATCACACAGGATTTGGCAACAAAGACATCTAATGCAGCCTTTGATTAGAATCTCCACTGATCAAGTGTTGAGAAAATTCAAAATGGGCAGAGAAAAATTACAGTGCTTATCGCTTTATCAGAGCAGCCCATTCGGTGGCCAACTGACCATTGGTGACAGACTCATTTAGGCATCATTACAGTGCTGACAATTCACCCACTGATATTCTAGATCAGGGGTCTCCAACCTTGGCAACTGTAAGACTTGTGGACTTCAACTCCCAGAATTCCTCAGCCAGCTTTTTGAATTCTGGAAGTTGAAGTTCCACAAGTCTTAAAGTTGCCAAGATTGGAGACCCCTGATGTAGATGACGTGCGTGCAGAGAGTTTCTTACCCAGCACTATATTAGGAACCTGAAACTCCTGATGGTTCAGTGTTTATGTAGGATTTGAACTGGCCGTGCTACAGAAGGACGTGGCATCCGTGCCAAAATGATGTCCTTTCAGGAAATACTTTAACTATCATCCCTTTTCTTTCTCGCTTTCAAGGAAAGGCCGAGAAGCGCAGTGGAGCAATTATGCTTGGCAGAAACTACTCGCCCACGAATGACGTTGGAGGAACAGATGGAAAGAATAAGGAGGCACCAACAGGCCTGTTTGCGTGAGAAAAAGAAAGGGCTGAACCTTATTGGCATTTCAGATCTGTCCCCTTCACAAAGCCCAGGCCCCGTCAGAGAAAATCCTTTTAAATTATTGCAGGTAGGCCCTCGTTTTCTGAGAAGTCTTTCATCGGAACACTCTTTCACAGACAAAAACAATGTTCTGTTGGTATTATAATCTCAAGGACTTAGGTTCTTTCCAAGTGCTACCATGGAGATAGAATTTGCTCTGATCTTGGTGGATTTCAAGCAGCTGAGCAATTTGAGGCCTTATTTGTGCTTAAGTAGGGCCACCAGCCAGTCTCAGCTAAAAGTGCAGCACCAACCCAATTCTGCATCATGGTTGGGAAGAGAGCATGGACATGTCCGTGAAGCCACCAAGACACTCAACCCAGAGGAGTTTTGACCTTTATTTCTTACACTGAGAGGAAGTGTTGTTTGTGGACTTCTTGGTGCTCTCTGAGTTTGGTTGTTTGCTTGCAGACATATCCAACTAAGTATAATACCATCAGCACATTGATGAAGCTTCCCAGTTGGGTAATGAAACATCTGGAAGCAAACAATCAAATTTAGAAAGTATCAAGAATCCCATAGTTCAACCCTGAGCTAGAGAGACTCTCTTCTGTTGAAAATGTTGTTTATCTGACAGTGTTAGATAAAGTTAGTGGAATTTGGCTTCCAATTAATGACAAGGAACACTCTGGTGTTGAGAAGAAGCAGAAAGTGTAACACGCATGACATTTCGGCTTTCCAGTCAGGAACTCCCAGTCCAGGAGGTTTATGAGTCTTGAAAGTTCAAGACATCTGCAAGCTATCCTTTTAGAGAAGGTTAATTTGGAGTGATCTTCCTCCTCCTGATTTACACCTTTCTGCTTCTTTGATTTCCGAAAGGCCATGAGAATATTTTGTAATACTGTTGTCGGAGTGAAAATTAAGGGGCATCCAAATATTCTTTTACCAGGTATTGAGAAAAGTTGTGTTTGTTTCATGCACAGGCAAAGATACTGTTGCACACTCCCATGTCGTGTTTTTATACTTGTAATGATATGAACCAAGGGAATCGCACAGAACATGCATGTTTCCTTGGTTGTTTATTCTGTAACTACCATTTCTATTTTTAATGGGAGTGTCACTTGTCTCATTAATTCCCTCCCTCCCCCCAAATTTTTTTTTTCCACAGAGCCCAAGGAAAGAAGACTTTGTACGCAATCCCAAGGAAGTAGAATATGGCGTTAGAATGAATAACATAAGCCAAAGCCATCCGAATGATGTAGAAGACACACCTTGGTTGAAAGAAAATGATTGTGCCAATGAACGTAACCCTACCTTTATTACACAGGTACTGTTTTCTTCTGTCTGTATGGTGCATAGAGATGCACATTGGTGTAACTTGTTAAGACTCTTGGTTATAATTTCAGTACTTTTTAATAAATTTCTATTATTAGTGCATTCTTTTTCTTTTAATGGTTTTAGAAATACTCTGCAACTTTTTGCCCGTTCAAAATTGGATGCCTGTTAGGAAAACAGATCGTATCGTAACAATAAAAGCCAGTTTGGTCTAATGGTTAAGGCATCACGGTAGAAAGTAGACTACCCTGAGTTCAAGTCCCACCTTAGCCATGAAAGTCAGCTGGGTAACTTTGGGCCAGTCACTCTCTCAGTCCAACCCACCTCACCAGGTTGTTGTTGTGGGGAAAATAGGAGGACAAAGATGTGTTGTATATGGTCACTACCTTGAGTTATTTGTAAAAAAAGACAGGATATAGATTAATTAACAAGGATGCCCTCAAATACAAGAATACCAATTTTAAATAGCCTTCATATCGTTTTTCCTTTTCTTATTTTGATTTCTTCAGAATTCGCAAGACTAAATAATTTATAGTTCTCATAAAAACTGCATTAATCTAAGGGTTAGCAAATTCAGTTTTTGCCACATGGTTATGGTAACATCATTATGGTTTTGAAACACAAAACTTTTCTATTGATCCCCTTTAGAGCCATTAACATGTGCTCTTTAATGTTTATTTCACTGTTCCAGTTACCAAAAACTGAAGAACAGCTGTTCCCAGATCTTTCGGAGCCACAGGAGAGAAATCCTGAGCAAGCACCTGAGAAGCCAGAAGAACAGACAGGAGACAGTGATGCCAGGTAAAGCAAAGGGGATAGTAGGTATTTGTAGCCAGTCCTACAAATTATCTAACATGGCTTCAGTCTTTGCTTATGAAGAAGAAGATGATGCCTTTTCTGTATCATGAGCCATGGTGGCACTGTGGTTAGAGTGCAGTACTGCAGGCTACTTCTGATGACTGCCGGCTGCCTGCAATTTGGCACTTCAAATTTCACCAGGCTCAAAGTTGACTCAGCCTTCCATCGTTCCGAGGTCGATAAAATGAGGACCCAGATTGTTGGGGGCAATAGGCTGACTCTGTAAACCGCTTAGAGAGGGCTGTAAAGCGGTATATACGTCTAAGTGCTATTGCTATCTACTGCCTCTGAAAAAGTACTCATTCTGACTTGATAGCCATCTCTGGGTAACAACCGCAGTGGCATCTGCCCTCAGATGTCAGAACAGAATGTAACTTTTCCTTTGCTATGTTAAGTAGCTGCTTACGGGAAAACTTGAAAACAGATCCCAAGCAGATCTAAAATGCATTGCATTTTCAAAAGATCAGAAGGCCTTTGAGAGGTTGGACTTTTTTTTTAGTTTATTCTCAATGACCATTGTACTTTGTCATGCTCTTTATGCTTTTTATGTTCTTACTGCCCAGAGTCACATTGGTGAGATGGGCAGCTATATAAATTGCTTATTCACATAATCATAAAAACATACCAGCAGTCCTCAACTTATGACCATGATTGAGCTCAAAATTTATGGTTGTACGTTGTGGTGATTGTTGAGCTGGTTACTACATGGCCATGCCCGATTTTATACCCTTTTTGTGGCGGTTGTTAAGCAAACACAGTGGTCATTAAATAAATCCATTTTATTCAATGGCCGGGTTTTGCCAGAAACTGTAAGCAAAGACCAGAAACAGGCAAACACCCAAAATTATAGCCCTCTGCTCGCAAGATGCTATCTATGGCAATGAATGCAAGTTGGTGGCCAAGCATCCAGAATGCAATTCCGTGGGGGTAGTGGGTGGCTGTTGGAACCATTAGGAGGGGAGTCCATTGTAGCTTAGAACAGTTGTTAAGCGACAGGTCATTAAGCAAGGACAACTTGTACATACATACCTTTCTCTCATCTTAGTATTTTCCAGTTTGTTTTCCCTTATTTTTTTTCAACTTAACACAAGATGTAGACAGATTTTAGCTAAATTGGGGATCTGTTGATTATGGAGATTCTCGGTCATCCATGGTTGTCCCAAAGAAGCTTTTTTCAAAAGGCAACTGGACTTTGTTTTTTTTTTCCTTGAAGACATTTCGCTTCTCATCCAAGAAGCTTCTGAACTGAAGAAGCTTCTTGGATGAGAAGCAAAATGT
>JANHFL010001505.1:39190-57429 GCA_032468155.1 Oxyrhabdium leporinum | reverse complement strand
CATTTTTGTAAACTTTTGTGCCCAGACGTCACACCGTGTAATGGAAGATTTTGTATAAAAATAAAATAAAACTTATTGAAAAAAAAAAGATGCAAGGAAAGATAAACACCCTTACAATATGTGGCATCTCCTTTCCTATTTGGGTTTGTTTCTTTAGCACTTGCAGCACTCAAGGATTTCAGAATACAGTCCTATTGTTAAGTTTCTAAATAGGCTAATTTTTCACATCAAAAGAAATGGCTTTGGCTAAAGAAAAAACAAGATTTCCTTCACTTCAAAAGGAGACATGGTTGCCATGTTAAAATGCTAATATCACCTTAATTAAAAAGCTAATCATAAAGCCTAAAATTCCAGGTTACACTAAGGCCCTGTTTGTTTCTGATCATAGGTATCCTTTCTTGTTCTGTAGATGGAGGTTCCTGCAGTTGGAGCCAGAGCAAAGTTGAAACACAATAATAAACAGTGGAATAAAACCATTGTATGTAATGAATTGGCCTTTGTGGGTTATATCCTCTGTGGGCAATTTAATACCAGCATCTGGATGTCTGGGAATCTGGAGCTGAATTTAGCAATTTTCCCTGAACAGCTTTCACCAGTCAGGGTTTCCTTGCATCTTGATTTCAGGGACTTTCAGAAACTGCCATCACTCATTTCAGTAATGCTTTCTCCTATGCTGCAGGAAAGTGGGAATGTCCTTGGCATCAGTGTGACGTGTGTAACAAAGATGCAGCCTCTTTCTGTGAGATGTGTCCCCGATCATTCTGCAAACAGCATCGGGAAGGCATGCTGTTCATCTCCAAACTGGATGGACGCCTGTCATGCACAGAACACGATCCTTGTGGACCTAACCCTCTAGAGCCAGGAGAGATTCGTGAGTATGCGCCTCCCACAGAATCAGCAGCTGGCTGCCAAAACACTCAGCCATCAGACCAGCAGCCTGCAGCTACAGGCCCGAAATCTCAGTCCTCAGAGAGGCTTCCTCTGACTGTGTCTCTGAGGCTACAGTCCTCAGACAAGCCGCCTTCCTCAGTGGCCCTGAAGCTACAGCCCTCAGATAAACCACCCTCTACAATGGCACTGCGGCTTCAACCGGCAGACAAACTGCCCTCCACCCTGGCCCTGAGTTTAAAGCCCTCTGACAAATTGCCCTCCACCCTGGCCTTGAGGTTCAAGCCTTCAGACAAACTATCCTCTGCCCTGGCCCTTAGATTGCAGTCATCAGACAAGCCACTTTCGGCAGTGGCTCTTAGACTACACCCCTCAGAGAAGTCAGCACCCGCAGTGGCCCTCAGGCTGCGGGCCTCAGAAAAGCTAGCTTCCCCCGGGGCCCGGAAGGGGCAACCCCCCGAGAAGCTGTCCCCCACCATAGTTCGGGAGGAACAGTCCTCTGTTGCCACCGAGGAAAAGCCACCTGGATCTGAGACAGCAGCCGACTGTTCGGCCCTAGAGGCACCCAGGAATTCAGACCCATCACCGATGGGTGCTTCCCAGACCCTATTGCTAGATAAGTCCCCGACCACCCCACCGCCCCATGGGCAGGTAGTGGACAGAGCTGCAGAATCTGACACTCTGAGGCCTGAGCCGCAGGGCAGGACCATTTCTGTGGGGCCGCTGCCTCAGCCTTCAGGGAAGGCGGCCCCTTCACTGAGCCTGAAGCCGCAGCCGCCAGTCAGACCTGTCACCCCAGTAGCCCTGAGGTCTAAGCCGTCAGAGAAGCTAGTCGCTCCGACCGGCTCACCGCCTCAGACGCCCAGCAGGCTGCCTACCCCTGTGGACACTCGGCCTGTAACATCTGACAAGCCTTCTACCGCCGCGGGCCTGAGGCCTCAGCTCTCAGACAGGCTTCCTGCCCCACTAAACCCCAGGCCTTTGCTTTCAGAGAAAGCACTGCGGCCAGTCGACCAGAATGCTCAACCCAAAGAAAGAGGCTTTGTGACTGTGGAGCAGAACCCTCAGCCGAAAGAACGGACATCTGTATCTGGCGAGCAGTCTTGTCGGCCGACGGGGAAATGTCCACCCTTCCCGGGGCAAACCTCCTGTCCGCTAGAGAACTTGCAAATGCACGAAAAGACCTCTTGGCTTAGTGCAAAAGGGCTGCCATCCGTGGAGCAATCTTTTTGGACAGCTGAGAAACTGCAGTCTCCTGAGCACAGTCTCTGTCCAGGCCAAGAAGCAATATCTGCACCCTCCACGGAGCAGACATTTTGGTCAACAGAGAGATTGTCTGCATTTGAACAACCCCCTTGGCCTGGAAGGGAGGCTCCACTACCTTCTGGGCAAACCTCATGGCTGACCAGAAACATTCAGACATTGGAGCAGATCTCTTGGCTCTCTGGGAAAACACAAACGCCTGTGGGGCAGGGCATCATCTTGCCTTTGTCTGAGCAAAATGCGGTGCTAGGACTGGACCAGGACTCCCCTGGCCACGAATCTCCTGAGTCTAAATCTAAGTGAAGCCAGTTTGAGGCCAGACGGGTCACCTATTTGTTTTGATTGGTTTTTTAATTGTATGGGAAAGGATTGTTTTTGTTTGTTGTTTTCTTTTTAATTCACTTCCCCAGTTTCTTAACCTCCAGCAACATCCTGCTCAAGCTATACAGACACATTTTAACTAAATCTCTATGATGCCCAACCAAGGAGAAAGAATGTAGGTGGTCCTTACTTTCATTTCGTAGACAATAATGCTGAAATAAAGGAATCCACTTGGGATGAAATATTTAATTCCATTAACCAGTTTACTAATTTTGTGAGTCTGAATCTAGGAACAGACTTGCGTTCCTAGATTATCCCCATGTAGCTACAAAGAAATAGTTTGTTATCATAACAAACTTCCACACTGGCCCCTTGTATTTCCAAAATGTTTAACTAATGAATCCAGATATTGAGGGCACAAAAGGAAACACAGCAGGTTTTTAGTCCTTAATTTTCATTCCTTGCAGTCTAACTGCTGTCAGGGTGGAGCTTTTCAAATGCAGGTGCTTTAAAAAAAATACTTGAAGTTAGTTGAGGACCTCAGTTCTGCAAAACAGGAGAACTTGTGCCCCAATGAACCTAGGTCTTACGGTGGGGAAATTCAGAAATACTATCTGGTAGATTCGTTGGGACTTAGACCTTTAGTGCAATGGCACTAGAGCTCCCTTTTCAACAGAATTTTGACCACTAAAGACAAGAGCAGGTCAGAAAAATAAGTACATTACTCGTCTAGCTTTTCAGTGCAGCATTGCTGTGTTGGATTTTGTTTTGTTTTTAGTTCATTCACCAAAGTCATCTTGTAGTCAAACCGATAGTCAGTGTGGACAAATAAAACTAATTTTCCTCTTTCCCTTGGCAAATCTGCTTAAAAATAATGTTCGCATTATGTATGGGTGTATTTTTAAATTATAAGCTAATTCAGAAAACTAAACAGTTGATGGATCGATATGAGAATACATGTTCAAGATGAAAAGTGAATATTACTATTCTGATTAGTATCTAGCTTAGCAAGCCTTTCATATTGTCTCCTGCAACACTCCCACACCCCACCTACAAAAAATTGACTTGAATTTAGTGGGGCAGCCCTAAAGTGTCCTGTTGTTTAAAGAGAGAGACAGCTAAGGTTATAGTTCTCACACTGGAACATGAAGAGTTCTAGCACTTGCCTGAGGTTCTCGTTCTTTTTTCTTTACTTTCCAGTTAATGCAACATTTTAGACCCGACTGGTTGCTAGGTTGGTAATACTGTCTTTCCATTAAGAGGACGCATTTAGTATTACGTAAACAGGCAGATGTATTGTCTGCACCACAGAAATATAGCTTGTGATGGTACTGATGGCGATTTCTTTAAACTCTAGCTGGGGAATCAAATAAATTATTACTTCACCCTGTATAGGGCGATGTTATTCACTCTGCAGGGCCTTCACATATCTAATATGGCTTCCATTTCATACTACAAAGTCAGCAAACTACTTGACCATTTTTAGATTGCCCCCCTATTCTATTGGCCTGGGCATCTGAACTCTCACAGACCGTTAAGCTCCAGTTTGAAGCAAAAACCTTTCGAATAGCTCCCATTTGGTCCTCTTTAGATGTTCACATTTTGGTACAGAGCAGAAATTCTAACTCTGTCCCAATCTAGAGCCTCTCATCTTGGAATAGATAACCCTAGGGTATTCAGGGCCTGTAGGCAATCATCAATGTTGCAGTGGCAGTTCAAATTCAGATCCATTACTTTTTTTCAATGTTGGCTTTCCACAATGACAATATCTACTCGGCACTGCGAAATATTCCCTACCCGGTTGTGCATCTCATCCTCTTTGATTCATTTCATTCTCTCCAAGTACAGCTAATGACTTTGTAAAAAGCATTATGACTAAATGGAACCTTAGTGCTTAAAGTTGGTTTTCCTTGAACACCTGCAGGCCGAGCGCTGCTAATTGCTGAAAATGGCGAAATGCAAACACCTTTTGTTTCTGCGTGACTCCTGCACAAAAGGAAACAGGACAGTTCTGCTGAATGAGACAGATACAAGAAACCAAGGGCATTTTACCAAAACTTTTTAAAATGAAAAGACCCACCTTTTTGAACGGTCAAGCGAGTCAAGCCAATCACGAGGCTCAGCATATTAAGCATTTCTCATGTGGAAACAAAACGAGGCTCTAAATTTTATGTCTCTAGGCCTTCCCGTGAACTGGACTTTATCATGTAGATTGTGTGTTTAGGGCTTCCTTTGTGCCAGCCCCTGCCCTCCCTTCACAGCTGTACTTGTAAGAAGAGAGAGATCTGCACTGCTTTATCCAACTTGGTTCTTGCAATGTCATGTGTTTTAACTAGGTATTTGTTTCATGGGGAAAAAAATAAACTGTGAATATTTTTGGTGGAGGCTATTTCAAATCTTTAAAACTCAGAACTTTTTATTTTGAATTCTTCTGTTCAGATTCCTAGGGATCATGTAGGTGGCTGTAAGAACTGGGATTTAAGTAGCAGCACATTCTGAATCTTTTGGCTAGGAATTCATGATTGAACCAATTTAAACTTTTCAAGCGGTATTTCAAAACAATTGCCCAGTGACTTATTTAATATTACACCTTTCCTCTTTTCAGTCTCTTTAAACTAATGTTGTTTAAAGTACAAAGCTGTTAACTGAACTAAGCAATGAAATAGAAAACATTGCAAAAGTATAGCTGGAGCAACCTGAATATTTTATCAAACACAATAGACCTCTCCCAAGTCCAGGGGTTAATGTCCAGTTCATTAAGCTAAGTAAAGAAACTACAAGGTGTAACTTCAGGAAAATATAAGGCATAAGGAGGAATCATCACCCAGGTCTTGGTTAGCATAAGGTAAGGTCTCTATAACCAGATGAGCACATGAGGCAGGAAATTAGAAGGAACACTGGTCAACTAGAGAATGCCATCAGTTCAAAAGAAAAGAGCAAATAAGGTTGGAGAACATAGTTGATAGGAGTCGAATTTCCAAGGGCTAAAATAGTCTTGAATTTAAAGTTGTTTGGGCATATTTACTCTACGCTGCTGTTGAGTAATGGTATCTTGCTGGAATTGTGGGCAAAGTGATGCACCTATGTGCAGATATTTTACTTTGCTATCATGTTTATTTTAAACAGAAGAAGAAATGGTCTATAATTAAGAGTCTGGTCTAGGGTTGTGCAATTTTGGTAGATGGGGTCTGAGATCGTATTTTGCCTTTGAAAAATGGGCCGAGAAGGCACATTCCAAAAATTAAACAGATTGGGGAATTGAGAACAATCTGGGCTAGAATTTAATGTATATATACATACATACACACATACATGCAGTGTGCATTGTATAGTTCAGGTGACTGTATAGAACTGTAAAGAATACAATTTGTGCCTCTCCTTTTTCCATACATTTTATCTAAGCTTTTGAGAAGGGAGAAGTGAACCTTAAAGCCTGCAGGTGCCTAGATCTGTTCAAAATCTGTTCAAAAACTCATGAAGCTGTTAAAAGGTTTATTTTTAATGTATAGGCTACTTGTGGGAAGTGTACAGTGTAAAACTTAAATTGAGGGAACTCCTTGGTCAGTCTTGTAATAGTTACAAGTTAAACATAAGTTTCTTTCCCAGAGGCTTGAATGGGGCTTGTTTGAAACAATAGATATACACGGTCGTGATAATATTGATGTATATAGAGAATTCTGGCCAGTACGGTTCAGTAATGTGCTGCTAACCATTCCATATTTCATGCTTCTCTCTACCACTTTTCTGCATTTTCCTGCAGGTGGTAAATTGACTGCAAGTCCTTTAATTTAGAATGTATAGTTTCAAAATGTGGGCGTATTTTTAATTAAAAATGGGAATTTAGAATTATATGTTATATTCTGCAGCATTCAAATGCTTATGTTCAATTTCCTCCAAATACACATAATTACTAATGAGCTACATAAAAAGAATATATTACCCCTTGTGTTGATATATGAGATTTTACAGTATGGTTGAATTCCTTGGAATGTACAAAGCTGTTGAAACTAGATATGAAGGTTGACCATTTAAGAATATTGCATTACAGGAATTGAGAGAATATTCACATCCAAGATCAAGATGTATTAGAGTATTCAAATATTGACAGAAAGTTACACTAAATAACGGGCACGTTTCTGTCTCCTTTTCTAGATTTGCAATTGTTAATATATTCAAGATGGTAGGGATCAATTTATATGTGACAGTCCCTTGAATGCGATAGTTCTTTTGGTCTTCAGGTCGTCGTATGCTTTGTGCTTCTGCAGAGCAACATCTTGAAAAGTTGTAGAAAGTGCACCTCAAATTCCTCCTGCACTCTCGACTAGATAAATCCCTGAAGCTGTTCATTCTGCTCATCACCAGTTAAGCCAAATTACAGAGATCCTGCTCTTTTGGTTGTAAAGCTGAAAAACCCCTGAGGCAGCAGGATATCCCACTGATCATTTTTTGATACTGTACTTTGTGGTGTGACGATTTTACATTTGCTAGGTCTAGGTCTGTCATCATTTGAAGAGAGGTACTTTTGTAAAAGCTTAAGAGCCTATCCTAGTATGTGGTCAAAAGAGTTTGGAGACGCTTACTTACATTTGAGGGCTCAAAACAAAAGTAATGTTGATTGGGGGGGGTGGTAGAAGAGGATCTTGTTTATCTGTTGCAGCAAAAGCAACTGCCTTGCAGCATTTTAGAGACTAACAAATTTATGACATAAGTTTGGGGATTGCAGTTCTTAAAACAACTGCAGAACTATTGTTCATACCTTTGGTCATTTATAAAAGTGATGTTAAACTTTTTAAAAAATCATGTCTTTATGAAACCAAAATAAAAATGAGTCTGATAAGGTAATTGGGACTTAGCAATGCTAACATAAGATGGAGGGGGAAATTTTTTTCTCCAAGCAATATGCATTGTTTCATTCTCAGGCATGTTGGTTGCTGATTGTGGAGAGGGCATCAGTGGGAATTATGGCTAAGCAAAACTGTTTGCAGAAGATCTAAACAGTATATGCTGCCATATCCCTCCGGTGCTTAATTTTATCTGCATGATGAAGAGGAGTTAACAAAGCATATGCCTGTATTAGTGGAAAAAACCCACCCAATATAGCTATGCAAAGCTGCCCAATTCTACAGAGTGCTGGCTGCCCGAAGTTGTTTTTGGAATAGCTACATTGGAAGGAAAGGAAGTGTCTTTATTAATTTCATTTTGCTTCCCATACCTAGCTGACTGTATGTGAAATTTATGATAATTGGGGGAGGGGGGAAGGTTGCCCTACCCAGGCGTTCCCAAAATATGTACTGTAATTCTTTGTATATAAAACGTAATTACTGTAAAGTAAAGTTTAACTTTACTCTTATCTGTGTGCATTGTCTCATTAAGGCCTGGCAGAGCGTTAAAATCTAACTTAAAGGAAAGCTACTTTTACAACACAAGTAGTTTCCCCACCCAGACAATAAATGGGCCCAACAGTGCTTAGCTTCCAAGGCAGCACAATGTTGCCTGCCACTTGGACAAAGTGAAGTCATGCTTATTTCTGGTGACTTATTAAAACTGCCCAGACTAAATCATTAAAAACTCTTAAAAATGTGCTGCAAAATTAAAATGTGCTTTTTACTGGATCCTTAACATGTGGCATTTTAACTTCTACCTTACTATAGCTAGAAATTTAAGTAACTTTCCCGAGATTGTTGTGAGCTTATTGGTAACGAAGTATGGAAATTGTTTTCTACTTTCCCAAATGAAAAGCAAAACAACCATACATCAAAACAGATGGACAAGAATACTTTTGAGAAGCTGAGGGCTATATGGAGTGACTGCCTCCTGTACAGAACATATCAGGCTTGTGTGGTAGGCAGTAGGATGAATGGTTTGGGGCATTTTAACTGTAATTTGCTGTTTTGTGATGCACAATTTTCTTGCATTTTCCATAAAAAATAATGCAGTTTCCTTGGAAAAAATCATGCTTGGGGAATTAAGCCACAAAGTAAAATTCAGAGGCTACATTTGTCAGCTCATTTTAAGACAGGTAGCAGCTAAAAAGTGATGGCTCCTTTGTCCTGCTGCTTCCTGGCAGGCACATCCTTGTTCCAGCTGAGCAAGAATACAGGAAAACTCCCATTTGCTTATGGAACCTCTATCATTGACCAAAACAATGTGCAGCCTTTTGAGTGCCTTAGTAAATGGTTCAGTCCTATTTTTAAAAGCCTGAAGGTAGAAAAACCGTTTTGCAGAGATAACATGTAACAAAGTATAATAAATATATTGTACACCTTGCTACTGTTAGTGTTTATAGAAGAAAACATTACCACCCATCCCTGTCAGGAAAGGAAAAGCATTCTCATGATTACATCTGTGATCTTTTAGCTCTACAGCCTTCTGGCATTCTCTAGCTTCCATATTACACCAGCCTGTAATTGCATTGGAATTCCAGTATCCTTAATACTATCTATGTAGTTCTACTCGGTGTCCAAGATTTAGAAACTAAGTCCTTTCATAGTATTGGGCCTTATTAATTTTGTATGCATTCTTGCATTAAATTACTTTGATCAACTATGATTAAACTATCTCAATAGGGATCCCTATTTAAAAGAAGGGTTGTTTCTCTTGCTACATTGTCAGCCACCGATTGGCAGAAACTGATGGTCACCCCTAGAACCACTCCGAGATGGCTTGCAGGTAAGAGTTTCCTCATATGGCCCTGACAAATGGGCCTCAATTAACAACGGTAACGGAGACCATCATTTCTGCCACTAAGCAATGTAGTTGTAAAGTGAGGTTATGTAACCATGTCACTTTGTGACAGAAATTCCTGTATTTTCAGTTGCTACCGTTAAATAACAATATCACACCATCACTGTTTGCAACCTATTCATTTCCCTGTTGGCTTTGGTTGGTTATAGGAAACTGACAAAGGAGGTCACAAATGTCGATCGTGACCGCAGGTATGTTGTGAGTATCAGGAGAGGTATCACTCCTTCAGCTCCATCATAGGTAGGGTCCCTGAACAAGTGGTTATTAAGTGAAGACCACCTGGGTATGATGTGGTAAAAGCAGGATACAGATTATTTTCCTAACTTTCTGCAGTTCTGGATATATAGCAATTGCAGATAAATTCCCATCCCCCAGGTGCTTCTCCAAATAATCTAAAGAATTTTCAGCAGAAATAGAAAGCTGACCATATCTGTCAACACACAAGACCACACTGCCTTTTATTTACATGTAGACAACTTATTGGAAGCCATTTAAATAAGCTTAAGAATCAGGCAACATCTTCAAAATAGCAGAAACAATCCTAGTCAGCATAAGGTCTCTTGTGCATAGTGATGAAAAATAACAATTCTTGACACAGTTCAATAATTTAGTATCTGCTGGGAAGGGAGCACAAAACAATCAAGTCTTCCACTCAACAAGGCAGCACATTTTGCAGCATACTCATACCCTCGATCTACTTCTCTTCTGTCTCCCTGGATAGCGGCCAACGAATGATGTCTTACATATCCAAAGGGCAAGGCATTCCAACTAGCAAGTAGAGGATGTGACCCACCGGAAAAAGCATGAATTGCTCTCTGGTGGAAAATGTTACTTTTGGCAAAATAAAGAATTCAGTGATGACAACAGCTGTAAAAATAGGTGGTAGTGCTCTTTTGATTCAGATCAACTCCTTTTTCCTCTGTAAGTAAAACACATATAGGTTACATACGTTGTACAGGTTTGAAACAAAGTTAAGGCTCATTAAAATTTCTGGCAGTCACAATTCACTTAATGTGTGTAACGCATAAAAGCTAATACCTTTCCTCTGTGGTTATCATTCCCAATCCTCCCTGTTACTGATGATACAGGAGCGTGTATTTGGGAAAAATGCTCATAGATTCAGCTGCCTTCCATACTTAGGACACATTCACAACTATTCTTCTAAATTCAGTTAAGTGTCTCCAGGTCTCAGTTTCACAGGGAATAATATGCTGGATATGTCTTAATCCAGGAATACAACAAATGATTTAGAAGTGGCCATAGATGCTCATAACACAACTGGTTCAGCAACTCACCTGTTAACTCAAATGCAGTAAAATGCACATAATCTTCAGCCACCTTCTGGAAAAGCTCATCTTAAAAAATAGAGACATTAAAGTCACACAGAGCAACGAAACCCTCAAAATACAGCAAACAATGAAAATCCCTTTGATAAACTGCTAAGGCAGCCAAAAATGTAACCCACACTATACTATCTCCAACACTAGGAGAGGAAAAACAGAGGAAAGAACATATGATTCAACATTCTATCTATTCTGGAATTAGGTGGTTCCAAGAATGCCATTTCTGTCAACCCTGAAGCTGACCTGACTAAAGCCATCTTGACAGCTTCAGTGTTGCCACACTGGAGCTGAGGGATAGGGAGGGGGGATTTTAGATAGCTAGGATTGTGTAACCAAAAGAAAATATTTTCTCTTGGGAACCAAGGGCATTCTCACACCTGGTCAGAGGAAGGCGGAGTGATGTCTCCAGGCAACTAGACAGCACCACGATTGGACCATGTGACTGTTTTGAGAAAGTGACAAACTTTTACTTAATTAGGTGAAAACCGTGAGTCGGTTTTCAGCAGATCTGTGCCAATATGGTATATCCAATAAAGCTATTCTTTGAGGAATCTACCTGTCTCAGAGTTTTGCTTGACATGAGTCTATTACTTGGAACCCTGACACCAGACATCCTTAGTGTAATGCATGTAACGCACACAAACAAGATACATACCTACATTCTGTCCAGTCTTGCTTGAGGTTTCAAACAGCTCAGCTTTGATTTCTGGAATGATGTGTCAGAAGGCAAGGATAAATGTTTTGCTTAGTACGAAAACTCTCCTCAAGTGTTAGTAACCAATAATACCATATATCAGCTATTCCAACCCTCAACCTCTGGGCTAGATCTAGAGCAGGAGCACTCTCTACAACTGACAACCATTTTGGAATCAAATCATTCTCCCCTCCCTTCCCCACCCCTTCAACAAACAAGAATATTTCAGCCAATGACATTGCTCCAAAAAGGATGCAAATTATTTTCCCTGAAGGACGACACCTAACTCACCTAACTGCAAACCTTAAACTGCTGTTTTAGAAAAGAAGACCGTAGAACTGCTTGCCTTTCTCTCAAGACTGATCAACTGTAAGCAGTGTCACTTTCATGAGGAATTATGACCAATAAACAAACATGGTTTGCCTTTCAAAGGACATAGTCCATGGAACATTTGAACCACCTACAAATGCCTTACAGGGACAAGGAGGACCCTGATATATGACAGAAAAAGACAAAAACATACCATCTGCATAGTCCTGCACATCGTGGAAGTCAATTTCTCGTCTTCTCTTATCCTCTTCCAGCAAGTCACTTTTGGTGCCACATAAATAAATCCTGCAGTTCTACAGAGAAAGCAAACAAGGCCAGTACTTTCAACATATGAGGTGTCCGCTAACGCTTTGCTCCTCACAGGAATCACTAGAGTTCATATTTATACTGTGAAAGCTACTTAGTCTTCGTTCTGTTTCGTATTTTGACTAGAACCGTCTCAGAAGGTCCCCAAAAGCAGTTTTGAACTTAAACACTGGGAGATAAATTAGATAAATGTAATGACCAAGTCAAGCTTCCCAAAATATACTTCGTGTCTCAATTGCCTACATCAGTGCCTACCATAAGCATCTCCCATGAGGGTGGGGGAATTTATTCTCTTTAAAAACTACAAAGCTTATACTTTAAACTGAAAAACAATAAACAATCTGAACCATAACCATAATCCAAATATTATAAAAAGGTACCACTGATAGGACCCCATAAACATCATCCCCCAATTTTTCTTGATGTTGTCCTGGAAAAGCCAAGTACCCCATTTTCTCTGCCTACAAATAGAGATCAACGTACTTCCTCAAAGTTCTGTAGTTCATTCACCCAGAATTTTGCTCTCTGGAAACTGCTTCTGTCAGTAAGATCTGTGGAAAGAGGAAGTGTCGGGATTAGATGCTACCCCTGGAATTAAATAAAGCAGTTCCATTCATCCCTGCATAAGTAAACTATGTCAAGAAACTAGAAGGAGCAATTCAGTTGAGAAAATGCAAGTAACTTCCTCAAGGGCTCTTAATAAAGCCAGTGTTGCCCTGACACCACAGTCATTTGGGCTACTTTATGTGCATGTTAAGCAAAGTCATCAGATACCTGTCATTTTTATTGGCTCAATCTCCCAAAGAGACCCGATTCATTAAATCACAACAGAATCTGAGTACCAAAGTACAGTTCCAATTCTGTATACAGTAATGCATAAAAATTGTGTGGATCATTTTGAATTTTCAATATTTCTGCAAAAATATGTGGTATGTTTTCCACACAAGTCATTACTAGATAGAAAAACCCAATTAAATAAGTTAGAAAATTATATTTATATTTATTTATTTGAGGAAAACTGATTTAAAGGAACATATTTCTTTGCGACAAAAAATAAGTCAACCTTTGTTTTCAGTAACTACCCTTGGAATTCCTCTTGAGCAGCAGTAACTGCAACAAAACATTTCCAATAACTACTAATCAGTCATATGCATGAGTTAGAGGAATTTTAGCCCATTCCAGCTTTCAGAGGTCTTCAGAAATCTCCTTTTGTCAAACCGTGACAGACTTCCACATTCGTGTTTTGTGAAGATCGGACTTCAGAGTGAATATCCAGAATTCTGTTGTTTAAATAAGGTAGGACCTCCCATATTCACATCTAATTATCAGCCCATTGATTGAACCAGCTGACTCTTAATTTCCCTGAACTGCTAATCCTAAAGGTTTATATAGTTTTACAATGTAGAAATAGGTAGCTTTAGATAATTATCTTTAATAAACCAATGAGCTAGAACAGATAGTCCTCACTTCACAACTGTAACTGGGACAAGCAGCTGTGCTGCTAAGCAATGCAGTCAAATGGAACATCATGTGACTAGACTCAAGTCAGTTCTGCTGCAGTCATTAAGCAAATAATCCAGTGTCACTGGTGTCACTTGACCACGACTTGTGGCTCATACCAGCTTCCCCACTGAGTCATTGGAAGCCAGCAACGAAGCTCACAAATCATGTTACCAGGGCACTGTGCTGACCCAGGTCGCTTAGGCAGAGGCAGGCTTCCATGGAGTCCTTTATTGCTCTGCTAATTCCACAACAAATGGCCCTGCAATGGCCGGTAAAGCTCCACCCCACACTTCCATGAAGGCAGCTACCCACAATTTTACACTCCCCCCCCCAAAAAAGGCCAATAATCACCAGAGCCAAATCGCAAAGGCAGAGAGGAAGTCCAAAAATAAAGTGCAAGTCCACAAAGTTGTACACAAGATTCCAGGTCCACAGGGCAAAGTCAGAGCCCACATGTAAGGGTCAAATTCCATAGGCAAAAACACAATACAAGGCAGTTTTTTTTTCCAAGGCCAGGGAAATGCATGCCAAAGCAAAGCAATTGTTCCCGACAAAGATTACCCCCCTCCCCCCCATTTAAGTCAACCCAATCCTGGTGTTCCTTGTGAGGAGGTACCTTCTTCCGAGCAGCCTCTCAGACGTCCTTTGAGCTTGCCTCCGCTCTACTCTCTGTGCCCTTGGATCGAGTGGGGGAGGCCGCTGTTTCTCATCAGAGGGGATCTGCTGCCTCTCAACACCACTGCCGCCTGTCTGCAGGTGATCCCCCCCCCCCTTGTGTCTGTGAGGGCAGGCAGCTCCCTGTCTGGTCGACCACCTCCCCCAATGCCTGAAGGGCCCTTGACCTCTCCAAACATTCCAGGGGAGCCGTGCCATCCCCGTTGGACAGTCCCAGTTCCAACTCCTTCTCCTCCTCCGAACTGGGATCTGATGGGCCATGACAGGGACAATGTGATGGTCATAAATACTTGCTGGTTGTGAAGTTTCCAAATCTTAATTGCATGACTGTGGGGATGCTGCAGTGGCCATAAGTTTGAGGAACAGTAATGAATTTACTTTTTCAGTGTTGTTTGTTTGCTGAACAGAGCAGTCATTAACTGAAGACTACCTGTATAACTTACTTAATTGGGCTCTCTTTATCTAGTTTTAGGACTTTTGTGGACAGTAGATATTTTAGGTCCTACTTATGCAGAAATTATTGAAAATTCAAAAAGTTTCACAAACTTTTAAGCACTACTGTATATAAAATTGTTTGATTAGAAAAAGAAAATCAGATTTTCCCCACTGATAATGAATATTTCCTGACCAGGACGGGTCTCACAATGCTGTATTAGATTTAAGTAAATAACATTTGCTGTCAAGCAGCTCAACTATGATTGCTGAGTGATCAAAGAGAAGAATAGTTTCTATAGCACTGCCCTCAAACCCAGCTGTATTACAGATGTAGCTCTTCTTTCCATTCTGGCCTTTGTAGCAGCAGATTTTAGCTAGAGCCAATTACAAGATATTTGAGGGTAAAATGACTTTCTTCAAGTGGCAACATGGGATGGGGGAGTTAGATGAAAGTAGCAGTTGGTGTCTGAACAGTACAACAAAATTGCCTTTACCAACTTGGCACTTCTAATTGCACTGTCCCACGATTCCAAGCTAAGACGGTCAGCTTGGCTCTAGAAATCTGCCCGAAACAACATGCAAATGAACGCTTACCATAATGTAAATGGCGGCTTTATGCAAATGAATGCTTACCATAACATACAATGGCAGCTTTCGCTCCACGATAGTATATTCGGCTCATAGCTTCATACCTCTCTGAGCCAGCTGTATCCTAGAGAAAGGTAATGGAGAAGAGTCAGATTTCCACTTAGTGGGAAAGTATCGTTCTACTTTACATAGTACTATGCATAATGCAATGCAAACATTGATTAAACGTATCTACTGTCAGTATTGTGAAGTAAAATTAAGAAACTTTCTCTTTATATAAAATGTCCTTCATCACCCTGCATAACATAAATTCCATAACTGCTCTTCTTTTTTATTGTTTACTGTGCATAGCCCACATATCTATTATTTCAACCGTGACTTACCCAAATACCCAAGGTTACTGTGCGGCCTCCCACTGGCATTACTTTAGCCACGAATGCAGCACCTATTGTCTAAAATAACAAAGGTAGACATGAATATAGCTATAGTATCCCCATCAGTTTTGGAAAGCAGCTATACAGGTAGTCCTCAAATTACAATCATAATTGACCAAAGAATTACATCTGTAAGGTGTTGCAATCCTAACTTAAGGCATCATGTGAATGGATCTATTTTTTAAAATATTTTTTATAGTGGTTGCTAAGCAAATTTATTTCACCACTTGACTGTGGGATGCTGCAAAGACCTTGTTGCCAAGTTCCCAAAATGCAATCATATTGATTTTTTTTTGGGGGGGGGGGTGTCGGGGGAGAGAGAAGCTACCTCCATATCTTTGAAACTGTGTCCTAAGTAGCTCTGAGAAAGTCCAACTTAACTTCAAACCAGTCATTAAACAACTGGTTATGAATCAAAGATTTATTTTAGAGTCAAATATATCATATCTAAGCGACTGTGACAGAAATTATTTGTAAACAGGAAAAATAACTGTTTTAACATTTTCTCTTCTTAGTGTGTATTACTGAGTGAAACACATGCTGGCAGATAAGACAGTACATATTGTGAGAATCAGTAACTTCGCAAAAAACATTTGCAAAGCTTCCTTAAACTGAAAATAGATTTCTCTGTCCCAGTTAAAATGACTCCTTTTTGAAATAGTTTCATTTCAGTTTCCCCGTTCTCCATTTCACAATAAGTAATGTAAAAATCTTCTCAAATTCAAATTCTGATGACTAGACCCACAGGGTTGTCATTTATCTATTTATTCACTCTCTACTTCTGAAATCCAATAGAACTATAACAGTATTTTTATAAAAGAATAGTAACAGAAGAATATTAAAAAGGTCATCAGGAACAATATCATCCAGGCTCAACCCAGAATGGGGCTTTCATCTTGTACCAAATCTCCTTTCTCAGGACTTTCTTTAATAGCTATGTTTTATAGCATTCCTTAACACTCAGCAAGATAGGGGCTAGTCTGATCTTAAGAAATAAACTATTTCAATTAAGTGACTGCACCAAGGAAACTCAACTCTGTAAATAAAAAAGGAGCTCTTGGCAGCATTTAGCAACAGGATCAGCTATTGTTTTTCTCCTGGGTGTTTGGGGACTATCCAATTTAGCCAATGGCCCTGGGATTCCCAGACAATTTCTCATCTGAATGTCAATCAAGACCAACTCTGCTTAGTTGAAAAGATCAGTTAATATTGATTAGATGTTGTTTATAACATTAAAATGAAATCAAGCCAGAGAATCCAAACTTAGTGAAATTTGGGGGAAATGACAGGAATTGTGAAGGACTCAGTTCAACTGAGCGGAAAAACTTTCAGCACAAAAAAAAGACCAAACTCACATTTTGATAAGGTCCTACTAGGAAGCGGTTGTGAACATATCGCTCCACCAAGCTGGTCTTGCCTACGTACTCTTTGCCCAGCATCACAACTTTGGCATCCACACGCTGCCCGCTCATTCTCCTGCCCTCGCAGCAGAGTGTTGCCCTCCAGAGGGATCCCAGGTTCCCCCAACTCAGTCAGGAGGAGCAGTCAAAGAGGTGCAGCTCAGTTACGCAAGTTCACCTGAAGCAAGGAGAGGAGGAAGTGCAGTGATTCATCACAACGGAACGTATTTGTCCAAAAGCTAGGGCATCCTTCTCTTCTGTTCTCCTTCTGCATCCCGTATTTGGCCACCAAGAGTGATGGCGCCTCTGGATTAAGAGACCTAGTATCCCTTTTCTCACGAGCAGCACGCTAAATACTCCTACCTGTGAGAAGACAAAGTCACCAGACCAGAAGCACAAGCTTTTTATCCTTTCAGTTCAGAGACTTCGCCTAATATCTGATAACATCAGAATCAAAACTGGAAGGGACCCCTGGAGGTCTTCTAGTCAAACCCCTGGCTCAAGCAGGAGACCTAGGCTATACCATTCCAGACAAGTGACTGTCCAGTCTCTTCTTCAAAGCCTTCGGTGATGAAGCACCCACAACGTCTGAAGGCAAGCTATTCCACTGCTTAGCAGCTCGAGAGGCAGGAATCGACCTCGGGGAAGCCCCGGCGCGAGAAGGATTCGAGGAATGGTTGCCCGGTGCATTCAGCATTACATCGGAGCGCGCCGGGTACGGGACCACTTGTCCCAGGGACCAAGCACGGGCAGCGGCGCTGAACGAGGCCCGGCAGGTACCGAGGGAGACGCTACACGATACTCACCCCGGCCTCATGTCGCTGGAACCGGCCGGCCACCGCTGCTGGAGACGAGGCGAAGAAAAGTAGCGGCCTCCCCGCGGGCCGCCTCGGCCGAGCAGTTTCCCAGGACATCCCCGGGGAAAGAGGCGGAGCTTCCCGCCGGGAGCGGAAGCGCGCTCTGAGGGGGCGGGGCCTGGACGGAAAGCAGGAGGGGAGGAGGCAGCGGCGGAAGAGGCGCTGCCGCCGCCCCGCGGAAGTCGTTGCTGCTCGCCTGTTTCTGCATGGCGGCTGCGGGGTGCCTGCAGCTGCTGCTCCCGCCGCCATCTTTGGCACTGCCCGCTTTGCGGGGACGGGACGGCGGGAGAGCGTGAGCCCAGGTCGGAGCAAGCCGAGCTGGGTGACACCTCCCCCGGCGGCTCCTTCCTCCTCCTCCTCCTCCTCCTCTCCGGTCTCCCCCAGGATCGGTGACCGCGGAGCCGATGGGGAAGTACTTCCTGACCCTGAGCGTCCTGAAAGGGCCTTGGGACCAAGTC
>JANHFL010001505.1:0-22415 GCA_032468155.1 Oxyrhabdium leporinum | reverse complement strand
AGACTCGGGGCGGTTCACAACACTATTTCAAAAACTTTAAAAAACTTTAAAAACCCTTTAAAAACCCCTCAGTCAGGCAGATTTTTTTTTTCATTTAGAACCTCTGATATTTTTACTTCGCTCATGTACATGATAATGTTCCCCAATTGAAAGAAAGTAACAAGGGAAGAAGATTAATGAATCGCCTGGAGCAAGGGATCCTATCAACTATACAGCTATCCTGGAAATGAAATGCAACTGATTTAAGTGTTACAGGATCCCGAATCCTGATGCATCACTAACACTATTACAGAATCTGGTAGTTTTGTGGAACAGCACTGTATGCCTTCATCATAACATGCCATCTTCTTCTCATGCTGCTTTGCACAATGTGAGAAGGTTAGGGAGCTATAGGTTAGCAAAAGAGATTCACTCACGTCCAGTGTCTGTCACCTCTAATTCTTCCACTTGGGAGGTCACAATTTTAAAGACACTCTTCAGAATGCTGCGCAGGTCACTTGCAAAATTAGTTTGGAGCTGGTCTGCCACTCCTGCCAAAACACAGCATTTTGAGCATTTCACTTGCACATGGGGAGGGGATCATGGCAGACTTTGGTACAAAAGACTCCTTTCATAATCAGAGAAAATACACAATAAGCAAATGTTTTTATTTGAATGTAATTGATACAAAATGCCCTGTTTTTATATTATCTGAAATAGAGCAAACATTTGAACATCTATATAGATCAGCATGTTAGAAAAGAAAAATGATATACAATGATTTAAATAAATACATTTAAAGATTATTTGAGGGCCAACTAGAGTGTCAGCACAATGCCTAAAATGAGCTGAAATGTACCCAATTCAAACATATTAAGCAATCTATTCTCAACCACAGTTTTGCCATTTAGGGGTAGTACTAGCCATTCTTATAAGATTATTGTTAAGCCTTGATTTTTTGGAAGTTTGCTTCATTTTAGTAGGACTTTCAGTTCTTTTCTTCTCTCCATTAATTTTTGCAAAAAAGCTACAAAAAAATCATCAGATCTGGAGGTATTTATCTGGTACACTAAACTTGTTATACTGTACATTTATTTCCAAAAGGAAATACCTCGCCACTTTAATAGGCTTTATACTTGTTCCTAGCATAAATAGTTCCCAGTTACTGATCTTATCAGTAAAAATGGACTGTGGTAGCAATAGATGGCTTGAAGAAAACCATATCCTTAATTACTTAACATTTCTATGTTGCTCCACCCTAAATGATTATGAGTGGCTTACCACAAAATACCCTTGTTTAATCATTATTTTGCAAACTGTTAGACAAAAGCTAATAGCCATCATGTTATAGAATACAAGCAATGGATCACTCACCAGAAATACAGACAAATAATGTGTGAATCATGTCCTCTGTATTGCGATAACGGCCTCGTAATTCCAACCATCGAGAGTTCAGTGGAACATCTGTGAACTTTCCTCTCCGAGTGCCATCAGATTCCTGCACAAAAGGCCTGTTAGGAGGAGAACAAACCTTTAGAAAAAATGTAAAGAGCTTATTCTTATTATTGCTTTTCAACCATACCCTCCCTTAAAAATCTGTATGCCAATCAAGGAACCACTGAAATAAAGTTATGCACACACTGTGTCTCTGCTTCAGCTTGGGGGCGGATGAAAATACCAACTCTTTATATATTTTTTAGGAAAGAGAGAGATGACCACACGAGACTGCAAGATATACAGATCAGGGATCAAACAGGCTTCAGTCTGTGACTTCTTTCTATTTGACAGCTTCTGTTATGCATCCACCCCCTTCATCTCAAGTAGTTGATACTGGACAAAAACTTCCCATTTAACAGCATACTACAAAGTATCTCCTGGTCCTGACCTTTTGATGGCCACAAAAGACCTTCTCAACAAGCTGTATATGAATAGCACTCCCAGTTTATAAGCTGAAGTTAGGCAAACCCCACATTCAAATGGGTGGGTGGAGACTGCAGGGGAGGAGAAGGGTTTTAATCACACCTTGGTACAGATGGGCAGGCACACTGAGATGCAAAACCCTGGAGGTCTGGAGAGTCCCTATTACTGCAGGGCTGTGAATCTGCAGTGCATTCATTCAGCACACGTTTCTCCAGCTTGTACAACTCCTCCTTGGATAGCACACGCAGCAAATCTCTAAGAGAAAGGGTACATGAAGAAAACATCAGTGGCAACAAAATTATGTGATCCTAATCTACAGCATGGACAGCTGTGTTCCAACAATACATTGGAAGGAATGCCCTAAAGGTGCTTTTTTCCAAGAGGCAACTGGACTTTCTTGTTTTTTGAAGACATTTCGCTTCTCATCCAAGAAGCTTCTTCAGCTCGGACCGGATGGTGGGGAATGGAAGGATTTATATACTCCTTGCAGACAGCTGGTCATTTGCGTTCTTTTTGCATTCCACCATCCAGTCAGAGCTGAAGAAGCTTCTTGGATGAGAAGTAAAATGTCTTCAAAGAAAAACCAGAGAGTCCAGTTGCCTCTTGAGAAAAAAGCACCTTTGGGACAACTATGGCCTGGACGACTGAGAATCTCCATAAACATCGGAAGGAATTGCTGCTCTGAATTGCCCATATGGCATGATGTGAAAAGCAATGCAAAGCGGAGGGGGGGGGCTCAACATGCACAAATATACTGGCCCTGCAGCCCACTAAAGCAGTAAACTACTGCATTTTTCCACGATATGCATCACACTTCATTCTCAGAATGTTTCACCTCATCTTCTAACTCTATTTAGAGGAGAAAGTTACTTTTACACACATTGCCTCCTACTTCTAAGGACTACCTTAAAGTGGGTAACTTCGATGGCAATCTTTTATCTGTTAAAATGTATTTGGGTTGCATCATTTCATTAGAGAGCAACAGAACAAGAACTGAAGTTTTAAAAAAATATAATATCCCCCTTTTTTAAACCCATGATTATGTTAAACCATTGCATCGGTGAGGATAAACAAGAAACTATGTCTCCTGTACTTAATTACTAGATATAGAGAATGTTATCCTAAGTGAAAGAATTTAGGCTGTAATCTGAAGTGCTTTGGTTCAGGAAAAACACACCTGGAGTTTTGTGGAATATACAATTTGGAAGCAAAATCTTCCACTAACCCCCCTCCCCTAATGATTAATTGCATTCCTATACAGCAATGCTATAGTCACACACCTGATTTTTCTGAGCAAGACATAAAAAGGGCTGAAGACTCGAGAAATCTCCTCTGGCCTCCTTTCCAAATTGAGGGGTCCATGTGGATAGATCAGAAGGCCACTGCATAGAAGGCAATAAAATAAAATGCCAGTTAGGGGTACGCAACATTGTCCATTAGAATAAAAGTACTTGACATATACACACATAATCTCATGGAAAGCAGTAAAACCAGATTGCTCATTTTTTTATTCCTTTTAGCAATCATTTTTGCGCATATTAATGACACTATCATAAGAGTCACCTTGCTTTCGGGAAGGCCTTGAAGAGCTGGTTCTCTTCCCTCAAGGACTGGTGTAGGATGAACCCAACAAGAAGATATGTGGATGTGTGGGAGAGTGTTGCCCCAGGGGAACCAGAGTTTTCGTTATGCTTGTTTGATTATTTTGCTGTTTTTATGGTCTTGTGATTTGTCCAGGATTGTGGTTGTAATCCATAGCTATATAAGTCTTTTAAATAAAATAAGAAAGACTATACAGTACACTAAGCCCTTCATAAATAAGCTTTCATTTTCCACAGCTTTAAGAATTACTTTTCTTAAGCCCTTCCATTTCTTACAGTGCTTGTTGTTGACCATAATGCATCTTATAGAAGTACCATTACTGCTTTTTGCCAAGATAGGAGACACCGTGTTTTGAAAGACTATTGTAATTGGAATTCTGCGGAACCAAGAGTGAATACATTTGCCATTAGAAAATACTATCTTAGTAAGGATCCATAGTAAAATAAAAGTTATTTTGAAAGACCAAGCCAATTAAAAAGTTGCCACTTCTTCCATCCTTACCCCCACCTCAGAAAGGCAGGCAAGAGGGCTGTTTGAAAAGAGGCTATTCAGAAAATTTGAATTAACAATCTCAGTTCATGTTCTACACCAGCTACTAAGAATAACTTGATGGCAGTGTTAAGAGATCAACAGGGTTCCTTTCTATATCAGGAACAAATCCGATATGCAGACTCCTGTGCTTTAAAAAACAGAAACAAGTTCACACGCATGATGGAGATCACAAAATCATGAAATGCGATTTTCAGATGAAGAGCTGTGCCAGGGAACTAATATATCACAAGAGAATTTCAAGTGAATTTAAAGAAAAGTTGGATCCTTTACTATATAAATTCTAACCAGGAAATGGATTCCCAAAGTTTTATATGAAATAACAATTTTTAGACATAAATCAGGTGATTAATTTAGTTTTTTAGGATTGCAGTTACGTAGCAAAGGAGAAAGAATTTCATAAATTGCAAAGCACTCTTTGGAGGAGCATATTATGTTCACCAATGTCAACCATGCAGAAAAGCACAAGGAAACACCAAAATCTGAACCCATAGTAATAACTCAATTTACTGAGTAAATGTTATGTTAAATTACTTGTTCCAAAATACTTCTGCTAGGAATATATGCATCATGCTACTTTTGATCATTAGAACATTTTAGGAATTCCAACCTACAGAAGTCTGCTTCTATAGTTTCCGTCTTGTAGGTGGCTGATTTGATAGTCAAACACCAGCTGTTTATTAAACACATACCTAATAATAGCTAGGCGGGGAATGGTGAACATCAGCTGGGGTTCATATCCATCAATCATCTCCTGAGTCAAGTAGCCAAGTTTCAAAGCTCTGGGTAAGCCAAGAGAAGGAAGAGGCTGAGAATTAGAAAATAAATCTGTAGATACGTCTAAATTCCAGCCGGTTATTCTGAATGTAGATTGGGCCAAGATAGTTATCCAAAGGAATGCTTAAAGGTTTGCTTACAAAGTCTAGTGTCCTTGTATTATGTATGTGGTGGCCCAGACTACAGAAAGTGGAGAAGCTGTGTCAGAATGCTCACCTAGCCACGGTTTCACAGAAGAGCACAACAATCTCCTGCTGCCTGTAGATCTCTTCAGGGGATTTAACAGAAACTAAAGATGACACATAGCTGGAAAAAGAGACAAACGAAGAAGTCCAAATAAACACACAATGTAACCCCTCTGCATTCAAATCCCAAAATAGTTTCCCTCTTTTTTTGTTTATCAAATACTATTTTGTTATCACTCCTTAATATAGGTAGCTCTCAACTTACAATCATTCCTTTAGTGCCTGTTCAAACTTACAAAGGCAATGAAAAAAAGTGACTTAGGATTATTGACTGTTCCAGCATCCCTATGGTCACAGGATCAAAATTCGGATGCTTGGCAACTGGCATGTATTTATGATGGTCGCAGTGTCTCCAGGTCATGAGATCACTCCTTGCGACCTTCGACAAGCGAAGTCAATGGAGAAGTCAGATTCACTTAAAAGCTGTATTACTAACAACTGCAGTGATTCACTTAACAGCTATGGCAAGAAAGGTTGTAAAATGGGGCAAAATTCACTTTAAAAATATCTTGCTTAGCAATGGAAATTTGTGCTAATTGTAGGTCAAGAATTACAACTATAAGTCCAGGATTACATGTAACTAATTGGATTTATTCAAGAGGTTTTTGACATTAGTTTGTTTATGATCCAAAGCACAGCAATTAGGATTTTTCATCTCTGAGCCCACCTATCACTTACTGCTCCATAATCCCGGTCAGTTTATTCAGTATATTGCCTAATATACTTTACCAAGCCAGGTCCCTGTAGCTACCTTTTATCAATGGGCAACCCCACTCCAAGCAGCTATTTTCTTCTCAAAAAGTTAGTTCTGCCTATTGCTCCCAAGGTCAGAGATTCCCAGCCCACACTGTGATTCCTACTTCTAACTCTGACCAAAGTCCTTTCTAACCCTGATTTCTTTGGGGGATTAACAAGTAGGACACAAACTGATATATAAGTGAACTTGGTCATACCTCAGTTCAAACTCGGCAAAAAGCACATCAAAGCGGATTAATGCTCTCCGGATAGTCTCTGAATAAGGTCCAGGTTGGTTTAAGCTTTGCTCTCGGAGTACCATCCGCACCACCTCTAAGCTGCATAGCAAATCTTTGGCCAGAGGACGCAGCCGTACTCCATCTGCCTCTTCCACATCAATATAGGTGCGTGCCATAAGACACTGAAGGGGAGGAAACAAACCAGAATACAGGAACATTCCTTATCTCTTAGCTGCCTTTCCTCATTAGAAGACAAGTTCTCATTTGGCTATGGCAGGGGTGTCAAACTCATGTCATCACGGCAGCATCATCTGACGTATCGGGACTTTTTCCTCCTTTGCTTAACCGGGCACGGGTAGGGCCAGCACATGCATCTGGCCCACGGGCCGCAAGTTTCACACCCCTAGGCTATGGTGAAGGATGCTGAACAACAAGGCCCTCCTTATTCACCAGGACAATGCACAGCCCATCACAAGATTGAAATCCCATAGGCCAGCATGGAAAACAGCTATTTACTTAACATATACCCAGTTTAACCCTGACAATGCCTGGAGAGAGGAATGGTCCAAGGTACCTTTTTGTGGCCTGACTATTAGTGATCCCTCTATCAAACCACCTGGTTTTGACTTGTCTCACTTTGTCTGGTTGAAATTGAACAGAATTAGGTGTGATACTGGAAGAAGTATGAAGAGGAGGAGGAGAAGAAGAATGAATGAAGAAGGAAATGATGATGATGATGATGATGATATGAAAGAAGGAGAGGAGGAGGAGGAGGAGAAAAAGAAAAGGAATGCTTTCCCCAACACAGCTTACAAGTTATTGCAGATCAATCCTCACAAGGTACTAAGTTTTAATTCTGAAATAATTCCAGGCTATATCTCAGTAAATAAGAATCCTTCATGTCCTAAATATTCAGCAACCATCTGGACCATACTAGATGATTTGTGAGCCACTCAGAGTTGTGGTATAAGATGGACAATCACATAAATGTTTTAAATACATAAACAGCATAAAAAACACAGGAGGTGGATATTGGAACAGCAAAACCAGATTATCAGAGAGAATGGTGTCATGCAAGTGCTTTATATCTTGAGTACAACTCCATTTACACTATATATTAAATGCAATACGAAAATTGGAGACACATGATTCTACCAGAGCATATTCTGGAGATATGGCGGCATCTCGGTATTTTCCCTCCACGACTCACCTCAGCAGCGAACAACATATGGTTCCGTAGGTTGTCCACTAGCAGGTCTTCGGGGAATTTGATGACATAGTCACGACCATGACGTTCCTTGGGGATACATTCCTCCATGATCTGCTCTACGATAGCCAGTAATTCAGCCTGCCAGAAAGAAAAGAAACATCTCTACTTTTTCTAAAAATACATTTGACTTATTCCCAACATATCAATAGACAGTAATCTATCCTAAAGGACAAGTTCACAGCCCTGCATTTGAGCTAAAAATGAATAAAGCTACAAAGAATCAACAGACTATAAGAGAACACTTGCAGGATGCTCTACACTGAATCAGTGAAAAGGGAAGGCTCCAGAATTGAGTTTGAACCATTTTCAAGAATGGGTCATTTTTTCCTCCTTTAGCTAAGGGATAAAATTTTACTTTGAAAATATAAAATTATTTTAAATACTTAGTAAGACATTGTACATTGCTGCAAAATGTCCATATTTCTTCTTGCCGCTCAGTGCAATACAAGCTGCACCACATAACTGGTACTCTGGAAAGAGGGAAAACCCGGATTAACCTTTAATGACAGTTTGGTGTAATGGTTAAGGCACCAGTCTAGAAATCAGAAGACACGAGTTCTAGTCTTGCCTTGAATCCAAAGCCAGCTGGGTGACCTTGGACCAGACACTTTCTTTTCAACCCTAATAAAAAGGCAGTGACCAATCACTTTGAAATCTTGCCAAGAAAACTGCAGGGAGTTGTCCAGGCAGGTGCCCGGAATTAATACCGTCTTGAAGACACCACCAACAACAATATCAGTGTCTCAAGTTCAATCCCAAAACATCTAGAGCACCTCTTGAACATCATCACCATTGACAAAATCAATTGCAAAGGGCAGCTTTACTTGGAACAGCTTACATCCTGTGACAATACCTTTAATATCATTAAACAACAACATCTATCTATTCCAGGCTCTTGGGAAGGACTCAAAAGGTGGATAAAAATGCCAACTGCAGTCTAAACATCTGGCTGACTGTGCAGGCAACCATAATAACAATCCTTTAGTTGGTTTCCCCAAGTGTGATCAGAATTGTAATTTAACCTATTTGAAGGGCACAGGCTAAGTGGATTAATGAGTCAGGCTACACAACTACCAGGGTTTGCAGTCCAGCTTGAGTGGAAGTGGTAGGAAATAGAATGACAGTTCATACCATAAACCTCTTACTTGACAGGAATAACCTCTAGTTCTGGAGTTCCATCGGGAGAAAGGCAAATAGAAATCTTTGCAGGGATACATGTGGGCATACAGGAAAAATGCAAGGAGGAAGTTCCACTTCTGTTTGTGAACGCTGCACAGTTACATTCAGCACCTCCTGACTGCTGATCTGCTACCACCTCACACCTTTTGTTCTCCTCCAAAAAAATCATACCTGACTAAGATGCAACTGGTTTAACAGTGTCAGATACTGTTGGGGATCAGTCTCTACATCCAGGCAGTTGATTTCTGTTACCACTTGAGTCACTCGTTCATCAGCATAGAAAAACTGTGACAGCAATCTTGGATCAGAACGCTGAGGAGAGAAAGAGAAGCCTGGGTTATATACAGCCATACAATATGAGACTCTCATGTTCAACAGCATCTTAATTACATTACTTTGATATAAACAAAGAAATTCCCTTGATACAGAAAAGTAGTTGCCAGGTGAATTCCAATCTGGCTTTTTCCCCAATGTGCTTGTTTTCTATATCCGGGTAATTTTTTAAATTAAGGTGCACACAGCCCAGCCTGCATTTCTTTGTGACAAATGAAGCAAAAGTTATATCCATAATCTGACATATGTTTATAATATTTTAGACTTTGTTTCATATTTTGTATTTTTATTTCTTGTGTTTTTATTGAAACATGATGTGAATGTGCCATATGATAAATAACAGCCTGCAAGCTTATTCCATTATGAGGACTGTTAGAAAAGTGCCACTTCTTTTTAAAAGCCCTACTCACATTTTTGTTCTTCTGCTAAGAGCTACTGTTTTCCTACAAAAGTCAATTAACGAAGATTTATAATTCCTCCTAAGTCAGTCAATAGTGTGCAAATACAGTAAAGTCTTCAACTTTAGATGATGGGATGTTGAGGTAGGAGCCTCTGATTCTTATCCCAGAGAAAATGGTTGTACAATTAAGGAACTACCTTCGAGGTTGAGAGTTTACTGGATACATGGCTGCAGACTGAAAACAAGCTGGGGGACAACATTCAAGATTTGGGGGGGAGGGGTACAACAAGCACAGAGAAGACAGGATTCCAGAGTGTGTCAGACAGAGAACTTTTGTATATGTCAGGTTTCCTAATTCGTGACAATCTCCTTGTCTAACATTCTGGTGCCTGTTGGGAATGCAGAGCAGAGAGATTCATTCTTTTGCCTGATAAGAAGCCGTGCCATCAAGCACAGAAGGGAGATAATTTTCTTGTTACACATTTTGCAACTCTTTCATTGAGCAGAAATTCTCCAAGGGCTGGTTGCTCAGCAATATCTCTACTTAATTCAAGTATCAGAAACCAATCTCAGTTTTCTAATTGAGCTTATCAACACAATAGATTAAAATGTATACCATAGGAGAATTATGAATGCAATACAAATTAATATATAACTAAAACAAACATAAAGGAAGTGAAATGGACTACAGAACCTTGCAGTATATACTTGCAAACAGACGTGTAGAATCTAAAAGGGCATGATGTAATTATAACAAAGGTGGGAAACGTTTCTGAAAAAGGGTCCGCCGATAGGCATTGTGCTGTTTAGGATGACCCACTCCCCTCTGGGTAGGGAGGGCCCCATAGAACATCTGCAGAGCTGCTGTGAGTATTAATCAGGCTACCTGGCAGATAAAGTTGCTCAGATCCACTCTGACTTAACTGGGCAGATCAGCCTGGTGCCTGGTCTGGTGGTATGATCTGGGATGAGCTTTAGCCACTGACTTTTGAAGAAGTGATAGGGTTCTCTCTGTTGTCAGCTTGACCCCCATTCCTGAGTTGTAAAAGTGGCCAGAGAGATGACCCATGATTGGGTCCATGCTATGGTATTGGCCTTTTTGCATGAGATGGTAGTACCTCTTGCTTTGAAAGAGGTGGTGAGGCAGCCTCTGCTCAAGAGGCTGGGGAAGGTTGTTGAGAAGCTGGTCAGTCTGGAGTTTGTGAGAACCCTCATCAAACTGCAGGAAATGGATTAGGTAGACCAGTTTCAGATGGGTTTCAGATTGGAATTTAGCACTGACATAGCGTACATCACTTGTGGTAGAGAAGGAAGGGAGATGGTAATGGAGGTGGCCACCCATCCTTGTGCTGCTTGATCTCTCAGTAGCTTGACTATCATTGACCCCATATCTTTCTGAATGAACTCTGGGGGTTGGGAATTGGGGGCATGGTTTTATGGGGATTCTCTTTCTTTCTTTCTCAACAACTGGTTTCAGTTGTGTTAGTTGGGTGGGATAAATCACCCCCTAGGCCATTCCCTCTCTCCCTTCCCCTTTGACATCCACATGAAGCTACTGGATCAGGTTATCCACTGGTTCAGGATTTGGTATCATCAATACATTGATGACATACAATTATATCTTTTGATGGTGGGCTGGTCAAATGGGTCTGCTGATGTTTTCTGTCCTAGTGCCTAGAAGCTTTGTGGGTATAAATAGGGAAGAACTGTCTCTGACTTAATCTTACCAAGATCAAGTGACTTGAAATGTAGAAACGTTCCACCTACACAATAATTCTAAATGGAGTAGCACTTCCTCATTCAAGAGTGGTGCACAGTCTGCAGGCCTTCCTACACCCACAATTGCTACTCACTGAGCAGATGGAGGTTGTGACAGAAAGGCCTTTGCAACAGCTGTATGAGTTGAAAGCTCTCCTAGATTGGGAAGCCCTTGAGACAATCACTCCTGCCTTGATCAGTCATGATTTGATTACTGCAAAACACTCTACATAGGGCTGTCCTTGAAGTTCATACACAAGCTTAACTGATCCAGAATGCAGAGATATAGATAATGATGGGCAAGTCTCAATATGCCCATGTAACATCTTTATTTTGCAAGTTGCATTGGTTGCAAGTTGCATTTGCAAGTTTGCTTTTGGGTATAATTCAAGGTGGTGGTTGCCTATACATGGCAAACAGCCTGGCTACTTGAAGGAATGCCTTTCTTCCATAGTATCTTCTTGACCAATTAGACCTGGCAGGGTTGGTGTGCTCCAGGTTCCTTTGATTAAAACAATGTTATCTATCAGCAGCAGATGTTCTCTGCACCTGCCTTCTGGAATAAAGTTCCCCTCGAGATCCAGGAGAGCTCTGCACTGCTGGTATTTTGGAGAGCCTTGAAGCCCTGGCTCTTCACTCAGAGCTTTGGCAAGGTAACTGAAGTCTCTTCTGAATAATGTGAGATTACTGGATTGTGCCACCTTTGTTCTTTGTCCTTTGTATTATTTTATGGTTCTGAGTGTTTTTAATCTGTGAATTGTTCAGAGTTGCCATAAGTTAGGCAGCGTAAAAAATGTGATATAGTACTATAAATAAGAATGGGAATAAGAGAAGAGGCAGAAAGAACAAGCTATGAAAAATTATTATTACCAGTTTAGTCCATTTCAGCAGTTTAACCTTGGGATCAAGCTTGAAGTTTGAAAATACTGCACTGAAATCAGACAGTAACAACTAGTGTTTGCATCTGTTATCCCTTTGAACCCATTCCAAAGAAGAGATGCAGGCCAAATCTCAGACAGAAACGAATCCTAGCTTTTCACTCAGGTTCCAGTAACTGGTAAGATTATTAATGTGTTGTGTTCAAAGTCCTGGTTTTTCTATCACTGTAATAAACATAATGACAATATAGACCCATTAGTCAGCTGCTGTGGTCTTTTCAGATGGGGAGGTTTGGCATTGTTTGTAATGGTAAAACAGGGTAGAAATTCGATAAACAAAACAAAACAGGCTGTTTTCCAAATTAGGTCATGTCATAATGAATCTTTAAAAATCACAAAACACTTCCTTTTTCTTGCTACAGGACAACCTACCTATTTCTCAAGGATTGCTAATATTTAATCAACTCAGGCATTCATACTAAGCACCAGGTTCCTGTTTCTGACTCTTCATCAGCTGACAGATAATTTTGTGAGGGTAGTTTCTCAGTAATGGCTTCTTTGAGGTTTGGTGTGCTCATGTTTATGTCACTATAGTGTTGGTATCTGGTCATGTTTTTCCCCATCAACTTTTTGTTTGCATTGTCCTTGATTTTCCAAGTATCAGGGTCTTCTTGCCTTTGCATTATGTGTCCAGCTTTTCAATATTAGCGTTTCCTGTGAGCAATTTGGATTTACTCCTTGTAATACTAAATTATTTTTTCTTCTTCTTGAAGTATTCTCAGCAACTGTCTGCAGCATTATAATTCAAAGGAAAACATCTTTCTTTGTTCATTTTCTCACGGGGCTTTCCTAAATGTTATACAGCTGTGAAATCTAGACCATGTCCTTGACAGTATGTAATCTTGTCAGGCTGATGTCTCTAAATATGAATAATTTGTCTCAATCTGACTTTCCCCCCAAGTAGCAACATTTTTTTATTTCATAGCTACAATTACTGTGCTTCTGAACTTTTGATTTTTACAAAACTAAGATCTGTTATTACTTCAGCTTCTTTTCCACTGTTTGCATTGGGTCAACACTGCTTGTTATTATAATCTTATCTTTTTTGTTATTGTTATTTTGTTACTATTGAACACCATACCAGCGTTTGACCTCCATTTGTTCATCATCAACAAGAGATTTCATAAGTACTCCTGACATCCAGCCACCAATCTGGGTTGTTGAGGTTTCTCCTAGAATTTTTAATTCTAGTTTCTATTTCTTGTAGTATGTTCTGCAGGCAAGCCACACAAATAAGCTAACTGTATGCAACCTTAGTTCTTTTCACAATTTTAAGACAATTTGAAATTATTTAATTGTTCCATTATTCCAATCTAACTGGTCACCATAGGCCTGTTTTTCTTATGTTTTTAAAGACTACTGAAAATTTGTTTGTGATTGACACCATTGAAAGTTTTTCTATATTATCATCTATGAAGAAAAATGAGCTTTGTTGTTCCCATTATCCTTTGGATGTTAGCAATATGATCTCAGGTACTCCTGCATCTTCTGAATCCAACTTGTACTTTGTACAGTTTTTATCCCACATACTGTTGGAGTCTAGACTGCAAAAGCTTGAGCATTATCTTACTAGTATGTAAAACTAGCATGTGAGATAAACACAATTGTTCAATAATTTGAACACAACACTGTCCTCTTTTAGCATTGGAATATAAATTATTTTTTCAGTTCTTTGCCTGCTGCTGGGTTTTCCATATCTGCCTACAAACTGCAGACGCCAATTTAACACCATGATCTGGTAAAATTTTAAACAGTTCTGCTGGTTTATCAACTCTGCAGCATTATTTGCAAAATTTCCTAGAGGCCCTTTAACTTCACTTTCCAGTATGTCTGTTTCTAGTTTGGTTAGATCATCAATTTTAGAAATATTTTGATGAAGTTCTTCTACACATTTGTACCTTCTCTAATTTCTTTCTTCCTTTTGCAATACAATTTTGTCTTCATCTTTTATCATGTTCCTTTTTGCATTTGAGCTTACTTGATTTCTGTACTTTTCTTTAATAAATCTCTTGTCTTTCCCGTTCAATTTTTTTGCACTGTTTATTTAAATACATCTTCTTATTCCTTCTTGATCTTCTGTAGAACTCTTTTTCTTCTGTGTTTATTTTTGCTTTCCACTTTTTTTTCAGTTACTTTTGATGGTTCAGCAGATAGTCATTTTTCTTTTCTTTTTTTTACTTTTTTGCATGTTGGGATATTTTTGTTCACTTCATTGTAATGAAGTCACAAATTTTAGTCAAGAGTTCTTCAAACAGTCTTATCAAATTAAGTCCACTAAATCTATCCTTTACTTTCAATATTCATATAATGTTGAGCTCATACCTTGATTGACTTGGTGGTTTTGGAGGGTTTTGTTTTGTTTTAAATTGTAATTTTGTGATAGGTTGTGATCTGAGCAGGTCTCGTTTTCACTGACTTATAGAATTTATTCATCTTTGCTTACAGAACAAAAAAGAAAGTTTGATTCTGGTGTTGTCCATCTGGTGATGTCCCTGAGTAGAGGTGTCTTGGTGGCCTCCTATTTCATTTCCTGCATTAATGCCAAAATTTCTTATCATTCAAGATATTATTCTAGCTACAATTAGTATGAAGTCTGTTTTGAGAACAGGAGTAGCTCAAACTTTTGCAAGAGATATTTTCAACTTCTGTTTTATTTATTGATTTAAAAAATATTGCCAGAATTACATCTATACTTGGAGTACAGATGTGCATCAGATATTGATTAATTTACCTAGAATTCCATTTGAGGCCATTTTATCATTTTTGGGATTGCATTCAGGTACTCAACTTTGATCATTTCCTTTTCAACAAAAATAGCAGCTGCATTGCTTCCATGATTTTCTTGTCCTCCATAGAATTTCTGATATGAAGTAAACCTTCTGGTCTACTTCATTGTCCTGTTTTGTGAATGTTCATTTTGTTTGTTTGGCAGAATACTAGAAGTGTTTCTTCTTTTTGTCTCCAATGGATCTTCATCCCATCCTGTCTACAACATGACCTAGTCTTTCTGAACACATTATTAGGCTGTGCAAGCCCCTTCACTATTGCAAGTTAATAATCCATGAAGGGGTATCCTAATGGCCATTAAATAAACTCTATTCCTCTTCATTGGAGTAAAGGGCAGATACAATAAAAATTATAATAGCATTCTTTAAGAAAGCAGAAGCCATTATAATACTTCCAGTACAATGTTTTTTCTGCCCATGTAAACAAAGCCAATATACAGTGGTTACTAGATACAATTTATGGAACCTTTTTTTAAGGATCTTCACCTCCCTGGGAAAAAATAATTCTGATTGTACCTTAACAAGGCCAAAGAGCTGTACAAATACTAAGAAACCTCAGAGAATGGGCTGTGTTTCCTATTTATCCCAAGCACATCACCATAACTAGTATAGTAAATGTAGTAGGGTACTAATTCTTAAATTTCCTTGTAAGCTGTTTGCCTTCTTGTTTTTCATGCTGAACCTCTCCCTCTGCAAAACAAATAAGAGGGTGTAGGCCTAATCTTAAAAATGTTCTAGGGCCACCAAAACTATTTCTTACTCCCCACAGAAAAAATAACCCTTTTCCAATATGCAGCATTCTCCAAATGACACTTGATCAGAACTAGCAAAGTCAGCACCACAGATTTTAAAAGATTGTCTTTTTTAAAAGTGATAGAATTGTCTAACTTAGACATAGAAGCTTTCTCCCACTACTACCAGCAAGTTAAAAGCGAAACCCACCTGCTAAAGCAAAGAAAAACACAAAACTAAACAGTGATTACCTCTACAAAATTGGAAATAACAAGAAGTAAACAAACTCAACTGTACAAGAGGAAGAACAGTAAAATATAATAAGTATGATAAATATCACCATTAAACATTTAATGAGAGCAACTTAATGCAGTGGCTAAAGATCCAGGATAGAAACCAGGAGACTATGAGTTCTAGTTCCACCTTAAGCACAAAGTCAGCTGGGCAATTCTGGTCCAGTCACTCCTTCCCAGACCTAGGAAGGAGGCAAGCGCAAACCACTTCTGAAAATCTTGCTCAGAAAACTGCAGGGACTAGTCCAGGCAGTTACCAGGAATCAGCATTGAAACACAGACTTGAAGGCACATGCAAACAAATAATAAGTATGTCATAGAATTAGAATATTTCATAACTATGCTATTCTAAGTCCTGGTAAGTAGTTTCCTTTACTTTTCATAGGTTGCTCTAAGAGACAATAACAAAATAAAGGAAAAAGGGGCTGACCAGAAAGTTGGAACATTATCTACAACAGGCTGAAGTAGGTACCGGTAGTAAGTGCTTCTCTGCTATTGGTTTTCTGAATTTCTTCTTAAGGACTAGATGAATGAAGTTTTAACACAGCTTAGCTGTTGTTGAATCGGGGTGTGGGAAAAGCACTTCTTTAACAAGGATAATTTAACTGTGATATGCACTTATCAATAGAACTTCTAGGATATGGTGAACTGGGCTTTCTGCCTCCCTCAAGGGTTTCTCTAAAACTTTTTTCCACAATGTCCTGCTTACTTTGTTTGCAACAGCTTGGGAGATGTTGCTGTTCCTCCTTTGAAAAACAAGGCTAAACAAAGCAAAACAAAAGTGGCACCCTGACTTTGTTAAAGTTCTTGAAATTTCTTAGGTTTTAATGGTCTCTGCTCATTATCCAAATCAACAGATTGGATTTTATTGACAAATCAAAATCAAACAGTTTTCTTTAACTTTTACATGTCCAAACTTCTTGGCATGGGATTTTTCCCATTCACTAACTTGTTTATAAGCTGGAAAGGAGGTGAAGGCAATTTCTGGAGACTTAGAGAAGGGGGGAGACAGAGGGAGGGAGGGAGAGACAGACAGAGATAGAGAGGTCTCCAGAGAATTTCTGTATCATGATTAGATGCAAGTGCAGAAAGGCTCAAGGTTGCACAGACAAAATAGCACCATTGTTTAGCAAGAATCTCCTTTTCTCCCTCTAGTATTATTAAGGATATCAGAAACAGATGACAACAAGGGAGCTAACTGGGCTGAATTGTAAATTTGCACAGTGTAGTAATCATTTTCAAATGGTTGACTTTGTAGTGGCATTTTACAGTCAAGATAAATTATACTGCAATCTCAGGATGTGCCCAATCTTTTGGTATAAAGTCATGCTTGGGAAGGCAGGAAGCTTTAACAAAAAAAAACAAAAAAAAAACAAAAAAAAGGAGCCTGACTGGACTTCCACTAGGATTTTTACATAGGCCTACTCCTTGCAATCTAAGATCTGTTACAAGTCACATACTGCTTAATTTTTGTTTGTTTTTCAGAAACGGTGAGAATAGTAATAGGTTTTGTTGGTTAAAAAGTCAGCTTCCCCCAAAACACTAGATTCCATAATACACACCAGGTGAGGCATGAAGCAGTTCTTAGCCAAAAACTCCAATCAGAAAGAAGGTGATGCTAAAAGACTCCAAGAGAGATTGCATCTCCATATTTAGGCTCTTTCAATAAAACTTCTTTGGATGGGAAATGTGGACTTCTTAAACAGGATTTTTGCTGAGATGTTAAATTTTTGGGCAGATTTGCTTAGACCTTCACATCTGATTGTTAAACATTTTGACGATAACACTCAGATATGGATTATTGCATGAATGCAGCTTTAGTTCCAGTGCCTCTGAAATGGGTGTTGTTGGATAAGTTGCAGTTTCTGAGGTCCACTTATCATCTGTCTGCTCATTTCTCCTCAATCATTACAACAAAATGGGAATGTGTATACTGGCTAGTTCGCTAAGGTTATAAATATGTCGATGTAGGTGGGAATAATATCTTAGCACCCTGATTTAAACTACAATGCCATCATCCAAGTACAAAAACATCTCTTTTGGACAAGATATATGTGTTGCAGCATTGCTAATCAAGATAACTTTGGAGGACTGGGATTCTCTGAATCTATTATAAATTGATTCCTCACTTTTTCTTGACACTGAAATATCTTCAGTTTAATATGTGGCCTGTTCTGGCATGAGAAGAGAAATTTGACCCTATTCGTTAACCAATATATTTCAACATCTTTCACCACCAAGGCAATATTCTAAAAGGGTTATCTGACTCTGAGGGAAGTTGTCTTGGAACAGAGAAGGACTGATGGCTCATAACTCCATTTATCTTCCTTAAAATCATGCAAAGTTGCAGGAATACTGTGAAGACTGAACACAAGCCAGTAAATTGAACTTGAATTAAGGCAAGGCCAGAAAGGTGGGATTTAATGCATTCTAGATGGAGGTTTAGTTATATTTAACTCGCTGCTTTAATTACGGAGTATTATTTCATTCATTCTTCACGGTGGTCTTTAGTTGGCCATTGAGATACAGTAGGTATTCTGGTTGATATTTTGTTTAACTACCAGGATATGTTTCACATGGGACCCTAACCTGTTGAGAAAGTCCAGATGCAGACCTTGCTGAGGATGTTACCTAGTTTGTTAATGAAACATCCAGGAGTTAAACAGAAAGCTCGGAGAACAGACCCCTGCCAAAAGTCCAGATGGCACACAAATGTAGTCAGATTACACTTAGGGAACACATATTTGAGATATGAATACAAAAATAAATAAATAGAAGCAAATATGTGCTTCACTGATTATAAAAAGACCTTTGATTTGTTGATCATGCAAAGTTGTGGAATGTCCTTAGAAAAATGGGAAGCCCAGAATATCACACTCTCCTAATGCGAAACCTGTACATAGGTTGGTAAGCTCCAAGAGAACTTGGAGAAACAGACTGGCAGATATAATGCTGCACAGTACATTCCGTCTTTATTTGTGTGTTGAATATATACAATATTGAGGGAACCTGAATTGGAAGATGATAAGCCCAGTTTAAAATGGAAGAAGGAACATGCACTATGCTGATAGCAGTATTCTGATTACTGAAGTGCAAACAATCTACAGCCCTACTGAAAGTCAAAGAGCACAGTGACTAAGATTAATTATGAAGAAGATGATAAGAGATACAGAAACCAGTCTTAGAATTGAGAAAATAAGATATGAAAGAGCTGGATAGCTTCCACCTTTTAATAGTAAAGGAACTGGTCGTTAGGAAATACTCTACAGACCGGGACTTGGTCAAGTAGCAAGGAAAACCTTGAAAAAGGTTTTTAGGTGCTGCGAAGTATCTAATATCTACAAAGATCAGAATACTTTACAGCAGGTAATAGCTTCCCTGTGCAAAATACTGTATTGTGATACCGTGGCACTTCCATAAAGTGAGTTTAGGACCTTGAAGAAGGTGGATAGGAAGAATATTGACACTTTTGAATTTTGGTGTTGGAATGGACAATGTGGTTTAGAATACCACGGATAGCCAAGGAAACAAACAAACGGACAATCAAACAAATCAACCCAGAGTTCTCACCGAAGTCTCAAATGACGAGGCTCAAATTATCCTACTTTGGCCACATTATGTGAAAAGCTCACTCTCTGGAGAAGTGTATATAATGCTGGGGAAGGTGAGAAGGAAAGAGAAGAAGAGGATGACCAGCAACAAGATGGATGGACCCAATTATAGCAGCAATGGATGCACATCTGAAAACCTGAAGGACCAAGGTGAGGGACAGCATATCTTGGAGAAAATCTATCTATGTGGTCACTAACAGTCAACACTGATTTGATGGCACACGATCAACCAATTCAATTTCAAATATTCAATTCTAACTTTAAAGCAACCAAAGCAGCACCTATTTTGGCTCTAAGAACGTTGTAAAGTTTTGGTCTTGACATCGACTGTTTGCTCCTCCATGAGCTTGTTTCCATATTCTGATCTCTTAAATCTACCTCTCCTACACAGGTAAAAACCTAAAATTGTGCTTATTCAGTAACAGCAGCCTGTCTTTATATTTGTTATAACCTGTTTTCAGCCAACGGGAGGATGCAAATAAGTCTGTACAAATAAATAAATAGCAATTTTCTCCTGTCCTGGTCCATTTATGTGTTTTATATAGCACTCATTCCAAATCCACAGCCTTTTTGAAATAAAAGCTACACAGAATTCAGTAGACTGAGCCTTCTATGCAGATTGTTACTTTTTTGTGTTCAGCTCCAAATTTTCTTGAACCATTTATTGAGCTGTTGTCATAATCACAAATGATGTAATCAGACCTGATTTTACACTGACCTGTATAACAAGACTGTCAGTTTGACCAATACAGCCTCTATACTATTTCTTGAATAACTTGAATTACATACATTCATTCTTATGACTGACACAGGAAGCTGGACTTATGGTGTGATGATCAGAATCTTTTGGCTATCCACTATAATTAAATCAGCTTGCAGTGTCCCATCTGTATATCATCAGATAACAGCATCCAAATACTAAGAATCTGCCTATGACTACGTTCAGTTTGGATTAAACTTATTATGTGTACCTAGCCCCTTGTGGTTTGCAAACTATTGTTTACAGTTCTGGCTTATTTGATTATTAAATAAGTCACAATTACATTTATACAAACTATCATTAATGAAACCATGACTTAGCATACGTGAAACAAGTCTATATACTTTCAAAAAAAGTTACTTTCCTCCAAACATGCGCTTCCAGCTATTCAGTGGTTTGCAGGATTAATATAGCTCAACCATGGATGATTGTAATGAATTATGGCTTCAGTTTATTGATAAATGTAAACATACATTTTTATGACTTTTTAGTTTTGCCTCTTTTTATAAGTGTGTATATTTTTCTTTTTTAAAAATTTTGTTAATAAAAACATTAAAAAGTTACTTTCCCTTGAGAAAAATCATGATGCAGGAAAATTGCAAAAGACTATGTTTAAAATCGTACACAGTCTGCAAAATACAACAGCTACCAGTTAGAGTTCAGTACAAAGCTATATGTAAATGGCCTTTTATCAATGTTGTGTTAACAAATACAAAGCATGTTACTGGAAAAACATGAAACACTATAATGTGGAAGATACCTGCTCAGCTAATTATATATAAATTTTACTTCATCCAGACATCCCAGTTGTGACCTATTTTCCATTCCCGGTGTTTATTCTCAGCAAAATTATTAAACATACTATGCTAAAAATATTTGTATCCAGACATTCCTTTAGGTGGAATATCACAGATAATTATTAACATTAAATCTAGGAACATTAGAAAAGGGTCAGATGCCATTCAACATATACTTGGGCTAATGTTTGAGGAAGACTGGATAAAGAACAAGTATGTAATTATTTAACCTTAGAATCAATTCAAAGAAAAATCTTCTGAGGGAATCCTTTTATTGCAAAGAGCTGAAAGGTTAAATCAATTATTTTCAGACAGGGCTCCTTGTTAAGCAAACCTTATTTTAACCTTTCAATGACATTATGAGTTTAAAACCAAGCTAAAACTGTTACCCAACTTATAAAAAATATTGGCTCAGCTCAGGATATTTATAGAGGAGGCCCATGATAATAAAATTCTGAAAAGATTGCCAGAAAATCTGAAGGTCTTTGGCTAAAGGTGCACAGCAATACAAATACAAATAATCCTCAAATTACAAGAATTCATTTAGTGTCTGTTTGAAGTTACAACGGCACTGGAAAAAGAGACTTATGACCATTTTTCACACTTATGACAGTTGCAGCATCCCAGGGTCACGTGATTCAAATTTGGATGCTTGGCAACTGACTCATATTTATGACAGTTGCAGTATCCTGAAGTTATGTGATTCCCTTTTGCGACCTTCTGATAAGCAAAGTCAATGAGGAAGCCAGGTTCACTTAACAACCGTGTTACTAATTTAACAGCTGCAGTGATTCATTTAAAAATTGTGGCAAGAAATGGGGAAAAATTCACTTAACAACTGTCTTCTTGCTTAGCAACCAAAATGTTGGGCTCGATTGTGGTCGTACGTCGAGGGCTACCTGCATTCTCTCTCTTTCTGAGCTTTGCAACTCACTGAAACTTTTTATTTTTTTAGCTAAAGATCATTAAAAATGTAGGATGCAGATATCCACAACCGTTTTAAAACAAGTTTCTCTCTTCTGCTCACCTCTTCCGAGATGTCTGTAATTTGGAGTGGGCTGGTACTGCAAAGGTCTTTCACGAGGCTTCTGTTTAGTACAAACCGTGGAACAAGAAAACTACTTCCTATTTCCCTGTGAACTGTTCAGCATCACGATAGGACTTTGGGAAGGAGCCGTGATGATCCCAAACTGATTTTGGTTACTGGGCAAAGCAGGGTTTTGTGGGACACTGCTCACAATACAGACAAGCAGTGGTGACCACAAGTCTTGAGGAAAGAAGCTGTTTTCTTTGAGCAGAATATAATTCATAGTGACTTCATGAATGAGCTCATGTGGTTTTCTTATTTAATGACACAGAAGTTGTCTGCCTTCTTCCAGGATGTTTTTCTTCAACTTCCTACAGTAGTTTAACCACTAGCCAATAACATAAATCTAATGAAAACCAGGGAAACAGTCGTCCTGGCTCCTGCAGGTAAGAAGAATTCATGGCTATCCCTGTCTGCTGCTCATT
>JANHFL010001504.1:222720-238026 GCA_032468155.1 Oxyrhabdium leporinum | reverse complement strand
CACCAAAGTGGATCCTGGGTGCTGCAATGGAGAAATGGGCAATGGAACAGCTGGTGTGAGGGAAGGAAAAGGCCGCTTTCCCTCTTTCTTCTCCCTGCTCCTCTTTCTTCCCTCATGCCGGCCGCTCCATTTCCCATTTCTCCATTGCAGCTCAGCACCCAAGATCCACTTTGGTAGTGGGGGAAGGGGTAATTTAACAATTGATTCACCCAGGGTCAGGTTGGCCGTCACGGGATGCTTGTTCCACATATGCAGTGGAGCTGGAGGACGGGGATGGGCCACACCTCCCACAACAGCCAACTTGACCCTGGGCGAACTGGTTGTCAAATTTTTTGAATCCCACCACTGGATTTAAGGCTGAGTCAACCTTGAGCCTGTGAGACTCAAACTGCCAAACTGAAGGCAGCCAGCAGTCAGCAGAAGTAGCCTGCAGTACTGCATTCTAACCACTGCGCCACCATGGCTCACAGTATTGAACTCATTTTTTAGGATCATTCTAATTAAACATTCTAATTTTGACACAATGAAGGTTTTTTAAAAAACATACGTATGCTTATAATTTCAACTCTAAGCTTAGGTGGACATATAACACCAATACATTTCCTTTCTCTTCTCTCTCACATCATGGAACATATGTCTAGAATGTGATTTAAACTGCATTGATACACAATATTCTGTTAAATACTGTTCAAATGTTTAATCTCTAGAGTATTATGAGACCTTGCTAACATCTTTTTTTCAAAAGACAGTGCAGGATGGGCTAAAACTGCAGGGAAGAGTGACTAGCAGAGAAGAAGGGATAAAACAGTTCTCAGCCAGAACTGATCATTTGTGCAAAGTGAGAAATTCAGCTCCTGGGGTTTTGCCTCTGATAGTCTGAGTGAGAGATACCATTTATAGTGTTAACATGGATAGAAAAAGAAAGACTGATCTTGTCACCTGTATTGCATAAAACTGAGAACAAAGCACAGTGAAGTTCTCACCACAGGGCTGTCCTCCTTCAATATTATTTGGAGACTATTCCTGATCTAGAATATGTCTTTCTGGTTTGCAACAGATTATAGTTACTATAATATAAAAATATCAATGATTTCACAACTATACTTGTTGGTGCATTGTTGTTGGATTTTTTTAGAACACAATGCAAACTCTTCAGATCAACTGCTTTAAAGAACCTATGATCAATGATCAACTTATGTCAACGCTATGTTGGACATTCTGCCCCAAAGTCTTGGATGCTGTATAGAAAAAAAAGGCACTTTTGATTGCAGGAAGAAAAGATAGAGTAGAGTATTTAATTATCAGTCAAATACTACTTGGCAAACTGGTACATGTAGTTCTCAACTTACGGCCACAATTGAGCCCAAAATATCTGTTGCTAAGTGAAACATTTTTTATTGAGTTTTGCCCCATTTTACGACTTTTCTTGCCATAGCTGTTAATCACTGGAGTTGATAAATTAGTAACATGGTTGTTGAGTGAGTCTGACTTCCCCATTGACTTTGCTTGTCAGAAGGTTGCAAAAAATAATAACATGACCCCTGGACACCGCAACAGTCATAAATATGAGTCGGTTGCCAAGCATCTGAATTTTGATGATGTGACCCTGGTGATGCGGCAATGGTCATAAGTGTGAAAAATGGACATAAGTCACTTTTTTTGAATGGTCACTAAATGAACTGTTGTAAGTCAAGGATTACCTATAATGTTATTCCTATGTTAAGGAAAATCAAATTCCTTGGTGCTTCTCTACCTTTCTCATTAGGTGAATGGTTGTGGTAATATTTTCTTCTCTTCTCTTTCCTTTTGTTTCTTCTTAATGAAATGAAATGAAACCAAAGAGGGCATAAAGGCCTAAATAAATTAATCCTAGGTAGGTTATCTGTAATTACCATCTATGAGACACAATGTTAGTTATAATAGCAATAGAAATAGCACTTAGACTTATATACTGCTTTACAGTGCTTTACAGCCCTCTCTGCCAAATTGCAGTCTCTGGCAGTCAGCAGAAGTAGCCTGAAGTACTGTAGTCTAACCACTGTGCCACCATGGATAATATTTTTATATTTTCCACATACTGATATGTGGCACACTATATTTAGACTTGTGGATCACTGTTTATTTGTTAGATGCAAATAGATCTGTATATGTCTCCATATTTTTAAGCATATTTTTTCTAAATTAGCCTATCTGCTGAGGGACCTATGAGGGCATGTTGTATAGAAGCTTTCTGCAATCTGGTGCTGTTAGGATGTGTTGGAACTACATCTCCCAGAATTCCTAATTCCACATATCTAGAAGGCAACAGGTTGGAAAAGGCTATCTCAATATGTAGAGAGAATGGTAGTGGCTAGGCCTATCCAGAAAATATTTTGGGGCTTTCTTTAACGCTTATTTGCTGGGGCTGCAATGCAACATTGAGCTGTGGTGGGGCAGTGGTTAGAGTGCAGTACTGCAGGCTACTTCTGCTGACTTCTGGCTGCCTGCAATTTGGCAGTTCGAATCTCACCAGGCTCCAGGTAGACTCAGCCTTCCATCCTTCCAAGATCGGTAAAATGAGGACCCAGATTGTTGGGGGCAATATGCTGACTCTGCTAACTGCTTAGAGAGGGCTGTAAAGTACTGTAAACTGGTATATAAGTCTAAGTGTTATTGCTATTGCTATTTAGGCAAACTTGTTCCCTTCTTACTCCACTAAGCAAGTTCCTTTCTTGCATTCAAATAATACAGAAAGCTACTGGATGACTTTGTGAGTCTCCTTTTCCCCTGTTCTTTTGAAATATACAATGTTAACACTTTCCAAATTCCACAAAATAAAGTACCCTACACACCCAGGCTGCTGCTTCACCAATGGGCCAGCCTTCTTATTTTTGCAAACTGTGTGTATGGGCTTTTGTGGCAAGCTGTTACATTACCCAAAACAAGGATGCTAATTAGATTAACATATCACTGTTCCAGCATTAAGATTTGAGTTCTATAACCCCTCCAACTCACACTATTACAGCCTAGCGATCCTGTCATTATCTGGTATTATGAGGCATCTCTCAGGAGGCAAAGAAATTTCATTACTTAATAAAGAAGATTTGGAACTGGTGTCAGAGGAAGGCCTTAAAGGGGAAAAATGGATTGGAGTGATATTGTAGAGGCTTTTTATTTGCATTATAAGTTTCCCAAACCTCACAGAGTAAGCTCATACATATTGGGTAGTAAGAGAAGAATACAGGAATCAGATATCCTAGAATTTACTATATTTATTTAGTTCTACAAGGGGCTCAAGGGGTTCCATGCAAAAAGTCTTGAGTGAATTTCCAGAATTATTGAAACTTGTTATTAAATTGTAATGTTGATTGTGTCAGAAAGGGAAAATTATTAACTCCGTGGAAGGAAAATATTCTACTGTTTAGGAGAAGGAATAGCAGAACCTGGGGACAGAGTAAAAAGAAGGATCAGCCTAGAATCCCTACGTATCCACAAATGAACTAAGTCCAACCACCCTTGAGTGCCATTGACCCTTATCTGATTGTAACTAGTTGAGAAGTTTCCTCGGCATAGGCTTTTAGCAATAAATCAGCTTAATTGGACCGTCAGGTAGGGACCTAGTCTTTCATGCCTGATAATTATGACAATCATATTAAACAGCCAGGACTGGTCCATTCCAGTTGAACTATCTGATACTTTCATTATATTTAAAACCCACTTTCCCTATAGAAGAGATAAAGACAGACTCAAAATCACCATGACCCTTTAGACTTGAACTGTGTCTTCCAATACTGTTATCTTTTGCATTACACTGGCTATAGTGTAGCATTAGATTTTTATGGGGGATGCTATAAAGTTTTAATTTAGAATCAAATTAAAATTTTGGTTGGTTGGTTGGTTGGTTAGTTAAAACATTTATGTAGCTGACCATCTTATAGCAAACTGTGGGTGATTCCCATTCAAGATGTAAATAGGTTCTTCTAGCAGTTTTAAATATTAATGGAAGAATAGAGGGGATACAAGTAAGGATTACTCTTAGTTACTGTCTTCTCACAAATTTCTATATCTTATTCAACACAAAGCCAGTAGATCATTTAGGGGTATTTTATGAACTTTTAATCTGTTGGGCATAACTTTGGAGAACACTTTTACTAGGAAAAATATCATATGAGAAAAAGATGAAGGGATTCTCCATTTGCATTTTAGACCCATCCATCCTCACCCCTATCCCTGTCCAAGTCGCATTGATATTTTTCTCCTCCATCCTCATTTTTCAGGAGACAAACTATCTTGTGTTTGGCTTTGGTTTTGCTTGGAAAGAAGCTAAGGGTATGCTCAGTTGCATCACAGATATTCTCATTTCATCCCCTTTGCAAGGAAATGTTATTTTCCTCATTCTTCACATGTGGAAAACAGCAAAGCTGTTCAGGAAGCTGTAATTCTGACTTAACTGGACAGCACAAGGCTGGACATGCTTATCTTGCCTAACATATTAGAGTGTGTGGAAGACAATGGGAAATGTCTCCCAACAAGCCAAATCCTACCATGTTCAATAGTGTTTTTCAAATTAATTCAAGTAGACTAATCTGGAGAGGACTCCTGATGCTCCATAGATGGCTTTGGATTCTTGTCCCAATATTGCTGGCCTTCAGATCCTGTAGCTGAAAATAGTTTGCCAATGCAGCCAAAGCCTGGAGTCATCACTGTGTTTTTAGCACAAGTCTATATGCAATACATAATTGATAATAGTTATTCCTGTTATACCCGTCTTCGTCATGCAATTTTAATGAGGATGAAGAAAAAGAGGGGAGGTCTTTATTTTACATCTCCCTCTCTATAAATATGCTGCATTATTAAATGCAGACACTTCCTGCTTTCCCTGCACTTGGCTCTGATCAAGGGCATGAGTTGGGTATTTCAATAAGCTCACCTGGATTGCAGCATCTGAAACTGTTGATGCAGCACAGAGCTATTAATGATCCTACCCATAGAGCCATTGGGATAGGCTGATACCTGTTCTCCCATGGCCATATAGAGAGCTTAACTACTGACAAAGACGTGACTGGGATGAAGACCTAAAAGAAATGGTGATAGAGAAAAAGTAGAAACTTCACACCCTACTGAGGACATTTCTACATCCTCCCTGTTCTCAGCAGCATCTCCTTATTTTGCTGATCTCACAAGGAGCACATGAGGCTTATGTTCATTTCTTATTCTATGCTAAGTTTCCCAAAATTGTGCTAAGTCATTCTTTTTATGGCTGAAAATTTAAAAATAAACAGTATTACAATGTGCAAAAATGACATTTTGTCCATTTGGATGGGATTTAAATCCTATGAACAATGTGAGGGTGTTGAATATTGGTGGAAGGGGAGACTCAGTGCCTTCCTCTTTTTCCATTTCATCAGGGCATGAAATGGTAGTTGCCAACAGCACCTTCTAATCTCTATGTGCTGCAACATAGTCTACATTTGCCACCCCCAAATCACATTTTAGAGATGTATTAGAGATGTGCAGATACTCCTCGACTTACAACCACAATTGATCCCAAAACATATGTTGCTAAGTGAAAGATTTGTTGTGAGTTTTGTTCCATTTTATGACTTTCCTTGCCACTGTTGTTAAGTGAATCATTGCAATGGTTAAGTTAGTAACATGGTTGTTGAGTGAGTCTGGCTTCCCCATTGACTTTGCTTGTCAGAAGGTTGCAAAAGATGATGACATGAACCCAGGACAACGCAACTGTCATAAATATGAACCAGTTGCCAAGCATCTAAATTTTGATCATGGGACCATAGAGATGCTGCAACTGTCGTAAATGTGAAAAATGGTCATCAGTCACTTTTTTCAGTGCCATTGTAACTTTGAACAATCACTAAATGAACTGTTGTAAGTCAAGGACTGCCTGCATTGAGATGACAGGTTTCCATAGCTCCCTGTCAATGTGACATTCCATACCTCTGAGGGGGTTCCAAGTCGGAAAAGGCTATTCCAAATAAGACGCTGGATTCACATTTTCCATTATGAATGAGAGATCAGAAACTCCAATTCTCTCTTATTTCAGCCATGGATTAAACAGGTTATTATATCATCTGAAATGGCTGTGCAAGTACACCTAAAAAACGGAGAACAAGGAGTTAGATGCACTAAGAAACAGAATTGCTGACACATGAATTTTTCAAAAAAGCAAAACAAAACAAAACAAAACAGTGGAGGCTAAACCCAAAGGTGCTTTTTCAGGAGGCAACTGGACTTTCTCGTTTTTTCTTTGAAGATCTTTCGCTTCTCATCCAAGAAGCTCCTTCAGCTCTGACAGGATAGTGGGGAATGGAAGGATTGATATTCCTTGCAGATAGCTAGTCATTTGTATCCTTTCAGAGGGTCGTTGAAGCACTTGGAGATTTATCTGTGTCCTCAGGGTCACCTGAGTAGTGCTCCTGGTTCCTGTAGTCTGCATTTTTTCTTCTTCTATGAAAATCCATTCCTACTTCCACACCATTCTAAGAGTGTTCATCCCAAATTGTATAGCTAAAAGTCTGTAGAGATTCTCAGTCATCCAGGTCATGGTTGTGCCAATGGTGCTTTTTCAGGAGACAACTGTCAGAGCTGAAGAAGCTTCTTGGATGAAAGTGAAACATCTTCAAAGAAAAAAAAATGGAAAGTCCAGTTTCCTACTGAAAAAGCACCTTTGGGACAACTGTGACCTGGATGACTGAGAATCTCTACAGAATAGAGGCTAAAGTCACCCATCCAAAGAGCTTCCAGTCCTTTTTTTCCTCTCCCTTTCTGCCTCAACACATTGTACCCTCAATTTCTACTGCTGTAGGATCCCCAAACTTCTGGAATCAATTTAGCCAGAGCAAAGGATTACGGTGAAGAAATGACCCTCACTCTGCAGACTGATATTGTTCCATTGGCAAGTTGGCACAGTGGGATACCAGCTAAAGAGACCAATATTATGATTCCGTTCCGTTATGGCATGAAATTTATATTATTACATTTTGCATTGGTCTCTAATTGGTTTCTAAACATATCAGCTTGTTTAGAAAAAGGGAAATAAGATTATACAAAATAGGAAACAGGGGAAGCAAGATCAGCTTTGTGGAAGTTCCTTACACCTACCCTTGTGGATTGGTCTCTGTGTTTCAAGTTTTAATCTCTTCCTATGGCTATCCAGAGAGAGAAGCTGTGCCCCTTAAGTATTAAGGTCATGCTTTATCCTTGATAAACTGATGGTGGTTCTCCTACCTATTCATTTCCCCAGTGCTGTAGGTGTTCATGTGGGATGTTTGCTGTCTTTGAGCCTTAGATCTTTGTGATCAAATGCCATCTCTTCAGAAGGTGTCAGTCTCTCATGTCGAGATACTACAGAACACTGCAAAAGGTTCCCTTGATCTGCTTTTGGGCTGGATGCAGAGGAATATTTTGCATTGTGGAGGCCTACATAAAGCATTGGTTGCCATGGCAACCATACTACCATTAAGGGAGGATGCAAGAGTGTTGTGCCTGGGAGTGGGAAATCATTTATTCTCTGCCATGTTTTATCTGTAGTACCACCAAGTGACAGCTACAGGTTTTTGAGTCTTCCCTTCCTCTTCCTTGGCACTTCATGAAGTGATCCTGACTCCTGCCCTCTATAGGAAGCTGAGCAATCCATATTAGCTCCAAAAAAGGCTAATTCTATGCTCAAACTCTAATCCAAATGTTTACAGCAACCTGCTCACAATGTGAATGCTTTCAGAAAATGAATTTCTTTAGCAGAGATAGAGGGAGATAATAGTGTCTCTAGCAATGCAAATTAGAAATGTAGTGTCTTTCTTTATTATAAAAAAGACATTTTATAAATATCTTTACTATAAATATTTTATTATAAATAAATATTTTATTATAAATATTTTTATGAATATTATCTATATTATAAAAAGATGTAGAGACTCCAGAAAGAGTGCAGAAAAGGGCAACAAAGATGATTAGGGGACTGGAAGCTAAAACATATTAAGAATGGTTGCAGGAATTGGGTATGTCTAGTCTAGAGAAAAGAATGAATAGGGGGTGACATGATAGCAGTAGGGGCTGCCACAAAGAGGGGGTCAACCTATTCTCCAAAGCACCTGAAGGCAGGACAAGAAGCAATGAATGGAAACTAATTAAGGAGAGAAGCAGCCTAGAACTAAGAAGTAATTTCCTAACAGCGAGAAAAATTTACTAGTGGAATGGTTTGCCTTCAAAAGCTGTGGGTGCTCTATCACTTTTAAGGCTTTTAAGAAAAGACTGGACAGCCACTTGTCTGGAATGATGTAGGGTCTCTGGCTTGTGCAGGGAGTTGGACTAGAAGACCTCCAAGGTCCCTTCCAACTCTGTTATATTCTTTTTTTTAAAAAGCATCTCAGGAAATATATGTCCTCTCAGACCACAAATTAGCTTTCCCCTATAGAAAAGTTTACATGTAGATGAGCAACATCTACATTTAGAAACATCTACATTTAGATATGATTGCACTCTTGTATTTCTGCTCCATATTCCACCAAAACATGTCATACTAGGATTATGATGTCACCAGCAACAACTGATGTGTTCTTGATGGCAGGGTCCAGAAGGATATTTCAGGGTGGTATCATGCCCAGAAAATGAATTACAGGCTGCTTTGATACCCTGTTTGATTTACTTTCTGACATTGGAAAAATCCTGGCAAAGTCAGCTTTGTGGATATAGTCATTAAAATGGTTAAGATTGTGATGGGTGAAATATGGGCAGAAAAAGAACAAAGCTTTTTGGAGGGGGTACATGTTCACACTTCCTAGATATTAAATTTATTTGTGCATTAATGTGTTTGTTAGATTTATAACTGACTGTTCTCCAGATATTCAAGGTAGTGTGTATGCTACCTTCTTCCCACTTTTTCCTATAACAGAAACCTCCAGAGACTGGGATTCATGTTCTGTTTACTAAAACCACCCAGTGATTGTCTGCGGCTGAGGGTTAAATCTGGGCCTATTTGGTCCTGGTTCTAATCCAATATTTTAGCTTCTCTGCTGCATTGGTTCAAATTTCAGTAAAACCCAAACACCTAGCTTTACTTTTTCCCCTTGTATTTCCTTCCATCAGTAAGCATTCTTTTATACATTCTTTTATATATATTCTTATTCTTTTATAAGAGAATATGATGCTCAATTCATTGGCAGCAAGGTAAGGATGCTAATAATTGAGAATCAAAGCCATGTACAGCTCCACCTACCGTGTTCTGTTTTTAGGCCATTTTGCAGTCAGGTGGAACATTGGCTGAGGGAGAGAATTGCAAGTTGCTGTTACCTCAATAATTATTCAATATAGTTTCACAGCACAGTGCTGAAGAATTTGGTATCTAGGCTTATCTCAAAGGGGCTTCAGAGGAACAGACTCATAAGCAATATATATGGTCTCTTTACATGAAGGCATCCCATGGAACCGAAGAGAATGCAGCATAATGCAGACATGGTCAATAATGCTCTTAGTAATGGAGACCCATCGTTTTAATCTTTGAAGCAGATTGTGCTTGGGCTGCAGAATGCATGCTGTAACCGCAGCAGGAAGGAAGCTAGTTCAACGTGTCCAACATTCCCAATCATTTACCTGGTAGGTTTCTCCCATTGCCCAAGAGAAAATCCAAGTATTTAAAGCTTTATGAAAGCCAACAAAGTCAGAGCTATCTGAAACCCCGGGGATAGGAATCTGCTATTCCAAATTGAGGGTGCTGCAACAAAGAAAGCACACCTCCTGGATCTTGTTGCAGGTGTGCAGCAAGATAATGCCTGTACATTAGAGGGAACCTGATGCACCCTCTTCCTCCTGTCCTTCAAGGCCATCCTTTTGCCTTTTACAATGACCAAGCTATGAGTAACTGTAAGCAGGATCTCCTGATCCAGAAATGGGTGCAACTAGCATACAAGATGGACTTGTGCAAAGGGCCTCTTAGACACAGTGTAGTGACACGGTTCCCAAACATGACAAATCCTCTGTAATTAACTAAATGTTCCCTTTATTAGAAGCGCCAGCAGCCCCGGCAAAAAGTTTCTCTCTCTCACACAGCAGGCTAACAAGTCTGTCCGGCAGGGAAATGAATAGTTGTCTGCCACATCTATTCATCTCCGCCCCCTGCCTTTTTATCCCCAGAGCTAGGGTGGGACTTCGCTAGCAGCGGTGGCTCTTCTGTCCCAAGGATCAGCCCATAGATTTCCACTGCTGTCTTCTCCTCTGCCTTCTGCGCATCCACGCGTCAGGCACTGGACCCAGCTGTTCCTCCTCTTCCTCATCAGCCACCTCCAGACCTGGGGGCTGTTGACTCTTCATCTGAGGGCTGATGGACAGCCCAAGCTCCACCTCTGTCTCTATCTCTGACAGCTCCATTCCCTCTTCCCCCTCGGAGCTTCCCCCTCAGATTGCCTTGATGCTGGCCCTGACTCCCACACCACCTCCTCATCTGATTCGGCTGCTGGAGGGGCCGGTGGCTGACAGGCCACAACACACAGCTACTACCTGCTCTAACAGCTTCAAAAGCAGAAGCTGTTGAAGAGGGGGGGGGGGAATTGTGTAGCAGGCCTGTATGGAAGAATGCCATCCCATCAAGAACCAAAGATGGAAAATCTCCCAAAATGGGATTTGCAACTTCACAAAGGAACTTAATAACATTGCTAAAACAAAGAACAGACTGTTGATGTCAGTCCTTTGTCAACATTTGAGTTTGTTCTTCTTCAACAGAGAGGGAAGGAAGAGGTTTTCCAAACTAGTTCATTATTTTTTCTTTAGATATTTAATCAATTATTATATACTTTCAAGGTTCCCCTGTGCTCCATGCTTCAATTATATATTTCATGAGAGACATTCAGGAAAGGAAAGGAAAGGAAAGGAAAGGAAAGGAAAGGAAAGGGAGGGCTGCCAATTGTGAGATTGAAATTCTATTTCTTTTTGAGATGTGTCCTATTGTGTCATGCAAAGATCATAAAAAGAGGACAAGGCTTTCATTACATGATTGTGGTAACCATTTTGTCATTTCTGACACACACACATCTCTGTAGATGCCCCTAATATCGCTGGGTTTTCATAACATGCTGAACTAAGAGGAAGTAGGATTGGATTGTTAGTGGTGCAACGTGTCCAAATCCAGCATTTGTTTTAGCAGGTTAAATGAACCAAATCATTATACACCAAAATCATCCAATCTTTGTGAACTGAGGTGTATATTTGGCATGTTATGACCATGTGCACAAAAGGAATAGTGTGTCCAGTTATAAGACACTTGGTTATCAGAAAGCAACCAAAACACTGAATTTTGATACCATGTTTGCTTTTGCCCTACAGGGCTCTTCAGAGCTAGGTTGTTTGCTTGGTGGCTCTTATGGAAGATCTCTGCAGGACATTAAAAAACTGCCTTTGGTTCTCTGGGGATTTTCTGCTTACCCTAACATATATAGTTTTATTACTTTTATATGAAGGATGGAGTAACATTGAATACTTCTGTAATATTGCAACAAAACCAGCCATTGTATTATTTCAGTAATGTAACTGCAGTTAAAAAAGATCTACTAATCAATCACCTGTTCTATCTTGAAAGTATTTTCAGTGCATCCCAGTTGCCAAATACCTTTCTCCCACAAGCAGATCCCAAAGGTAAGTTCAACTCCTTACTTGGCAATGAAGCAGGAGACAGAACAGGCAGTTTCCAGCTAAAATGTGAAGGACGGGATAGCATGTGGGAGCTCATGCCATTTGCCTCTGGACTGGAAGAAACCTTGGTCTTTCAGGAGTTGTTGGGAGTTGGAATTTCTTGTGTGAAAGGCACTCTAGCCAGACTGCAGCCATCAGAAACCTTATACTTCTGTTCTGGAGTGGATAAATAGGAGTTGAGATAAATTGAGATAAGGATGGAACATCAGAGAATGTTCAGTCTCTGGTATCTCCAAGCTAAAAGATTATCTGATAGCAAGATTAGGAAAGGGCCTTCTAAACTGCAGCCAGTCCAGATAGTTAACTTCAAGAGATAAAGCCAGCTGGGTTTTCTAATACTGATTTTCATTTGCATAACCGCAACTCTATTTGGAGTGTGGGTACAGATGATATCACTGATTACTCATAACCTCCAACACAGGGCAAATATTGTGTTAATCTTAATCACAATAACACCAAAATAATGAAATATGTATCATGATGTTTGCCTTTTTATTCATGAATCATAGTATTACAAGTACTTAAGGGCAGCGTCTGCCTTATGATGTTACAATGCATGTTTCATCCCTTGCCCCAGTAATGTCTATGGTTCACCCTTCTACACTCTGTGGTACTCTGCCGTTCCAGTTGGTGAACAGCAATGAGGACATGTCATGTCTTCATCATGAAAGATTGAATTTGTAATTTCAGGACTGGCATCAGTCTTTGTTACCCTTGGCTAGTTTTGAGACCCTAGCATGTTGGAAGCCCACTAACATCACAACTGCCTTAGTGTAATGCCAAGATGTCAAGTCTGCAACCCACCAGCTTATCTTTATCTGTCCTCACTGATGTTCTGAGACACTCTGGTTTGAAATCTACCATGATATTCTCAGACCTTGTCTTTGGGCAACACAATAGCAGGGATACTGCTGGAATGGCAGCTCTGAGATTTGACCAGGAATATAAAATTGTGCAGAGATAAATGAGAAGGCAGTTTGCAGATGTTCTTCTGTTAATCTAGAGCCACCTCTCTTTAAATTGTATAGTAGAACTAATTTGCAACAACCATTTACTGGTCAAGTGGTGTTAGTGACAGGCAGCATGGGTAAAACAAATATAAAAAGGTGCCATGGAAATAAATAGCACAGGTACGGTTTTGTTTGTAACAACAATAAAGGAATCCCAAAGGTGCTTTTTCTCCACCATTCAGTCGGAACTGAAGAAGCTTCTTGGATGAGAAGCAAAATGGATGAGGAAAAACAAAGAAAATCCAGTTGCCTTTTGAAAAATCACCTTTGGGACAACTATGACCTGGACGACTGAGAATCTCCATAGACATACAACAATAAGAGAACATGTGGCTGGATGGGAGAAAGGTTCTAGCTAGCAAGAGTTGCTGCCGTAACATGTCATTACAGCCTATTCCACTTGGTGTGCATCTTTATTTTGTCCTCTGCGTTATTGGAAAACACTCTGATGTGATACACTCTGGTTGTTTTTGCCATTCTTCATTTTTTGTTATGGAAAAATAATCATTAGGATCAGAAAAAGAAAAGCAACACATTCTCTTTACCCATCCTCAAACAAATTATTCTTTTCCCAAGAACTATCAAGTCTTTGATTGTATTTCTAGAAATAGTCTTTCCTTATTAAGCTGGATAGGCTGGTAAAAAGGTATCCAGTGTAACCAGAGTAAAAAATGTTGCAGCTTGTGGTTGGCTTAGGGGCATAAAGCCAGAAAATAGCTTTGCTCAGATGACAATTTCCAGACTAGTATAGCTTGTCCTTACAATAGCAACCATCCTCTTCATCTTCTCTCTCTCTTTTACCATCTACAGTCCAATCCTAACTTTTAAAAAATTGTTATTTAGGACCAAGTCCTGTTTGCTTCAATGGAAATAACATCCCATAAATCATGCTTAAGCTACTCTAGGAACGTTTTCAGAATATGGCTGTTCTCCTCTTTTCCACCCAACCAATATACATACCTCCTCTAATATAGCAAATGTTTCTAAAGGCTTCCTTGACATAAAATCCATTTCCCAATTGCCTAGATGTCTCTAATCCAGGAATAAACAACTGGTCCACGGGGCTTATGTGGCCCAGTATAAATTAACACTTCCAAAAATTAGCAGCAGGATAGCTAAATCAGGAGGCCTTGATTTTTCAGGTTTTGGGGAGAAGAAAAGGAAAAAAATATATTTTTCCTCTAAGAAGTCTTCTGCTCCCTAATCCCTCAATCCACCCCCAAAGTCAAAAGAAGCCTAAAAACTTCAGCATCCCCTTGCAATGATGTTCACCACCCCCTGAAATGATGACCACCAAATGTCATCTTTAGAAAACCTTTTGGGGACTTTCAGAAAACTTTTAAAACTTCAAACATTGCCTTTCCTGCTTTAGGGAAGAATGCTTCCATAGAGAAATCCAAGGTGATTATGGAACAAGCATGGAAGATTAGCTTCTAATTTTTGATTTTCCACTGAGATACAGTTCTTCTGCTCACTTTTTTCAAATACACAAACTTTTTGCTGTGTATGAGGGACAGTTGTCTATTGGCAGGCAGCCTTTTTCATGTTTCTCCTATGACTGATCTTGAGAGCATCGTGGGGTCTATGTCAGACTAGGCCTGGGGAAAACTAGGATCCTGATCATCCACAATGGTCACTAGTGACTTTGGGCAAGTATTTCTCTCATTTATGCTATCAGCTTAATCTATGTGCAGAATTGTTGTGAATGGTGATCTCAACCCAATGTCTGGTTTTGATTTTATTTTCTCTTGCTGCATTGTTCTCTTTCAATGTCACCAATTGTGAATACCATTGTAGACACAGTGCAAAATGCTTTTTGAGTGACCGAGGAGTGGAAATATTCCTTATTTTACTGCTCAAGCTTAGGTGTCCAATGCAGATACTCTTAATCTAACTCTGTGTATAGTAACTGCATCACTGAAATGTTAGTAAGCAAGGTGGAAAACAATAAAGATACAACTAGCATTAAAAAAAAGCTTATAAGCTAATCAATCATTTCACAGAACTTTTAAAGGAAATTTGAAACTAATAAGGGGATAAGGGACAAAATCCATTTCACAGATAGAGGAAATAAAAAAATGAAATACCGGATTTGAGCCACCAGGGAGGACCCCCACCCCCCAAAAAAAAGCCCACCACATTTTCCCCTTGCTTTTTTTTTACCACTATAGCAAAGACTCATCCACTTTGCCCTTGTCTAAGAAAAAGACAAAAATTTATTTGAGTCACACTGAATAAAAATTTCCCCAATAGGCATTCCTGACATTGCAGAACTCAATAGCAAACTATTTCCTTATTGTTGCCAAGAAGACAACTGAACAAGTTTATCAATTCACCAAGAGTTGAGATCAACTGGAAGAAGACTTCAACTAATATGCAAAGTGGGGCTTGTGCATAACCAGAATTTTAACAACAGGGTCTGACCCTATGCCAGCTACACTTCTGTTTTACTACTCTGCTGTTTATTTATTTGCATCATTTGTATACCACCAACTCCACAAGGACTCTTTGTGTGCAAGAAACCCAAACAAACCCTGAAATGATGTCCCGGTGCCTGGAGGCCGTACGGGTCTGGATGAGCGGGGGCAGACTCAAGCTCAATCCCTCCAAGACCGAG
>JANHFL010001504.1:174135-186400 GCA_032468155.1 Oxyrhabdium leporinum | reverse complement strand
AGAAGAAGAAGAAGAAGAAGAAGAAGAAGAAGAAGAAGAAGAAGAAGAAGAAGAAGAAGAAGAAGAAGAAGAAGAGACAGACTGATGCCAGTGGATGAATACTTTAAAGTTAAAACCAGAACTTTGAATTGTATCAGAAACCTATTAGCAATCAATTTAGGTGCAGTATCTTGTTGTTGTCTAATGCAGGCTAGTAAACAGGCTGGTTCTTAGTTTTCTCCAGTGGCACACAGTTAACTAGTAGGGATGCAAAGTGGGTAGATATGAATATACAGATTTGCAAAGGCCGACACAACAGAGGAATGCACTTAGGCACATTTTCTTAGCCATCTATCTATATCCTACAGACTGAACTTGGGAAAAGAGGCTTAACTATATGACTAAAAGGATAAAATTGCATTTAAAAACACCAGTACTATACTGTAAAGACATTGGTGTTACATAAACTATCTGGGCAATTGGGTCTATACCTTCTCTTTACTCAAAGTAAATAATAATGATATTGATTTATTAAACTTGTATGCTGCCTAACTTTGGGCAGCTCACAACAATAAAACAAAAGAAATGACAATAAAAAATAAAGGGGAAAACCCCTAAAGTCGTACCTTTTATTTGCTTTCAGTGATGTCACTGATGTTAATAAGATAATATGCACTGTAATGAAATTATGATCACAATGTCAACTTGGATTCACAAAGATCGTAATGTGAAAAGAGGATCTCAAGATTTTTTAAAAACATTTTTCCCTGCAAAATCTAGGAGCAACTGCTTTTTACACAAAGGGTAGAAAGAAGTGGGAATTGTAGCTGAGGGTTGAAATAAGGGGTCCTTGGTGCTCCCTGAGTTTGGTTGTTTTCTTGCAAACGTTTCATTACCCAAACTAGGTAATAGCATCAGTGCTAGCACAGTCTAGCACTGATGATGTAATCTACTTTGGATAATGAAACGTCTGCAAGAAAACAACCAAGGTTAGAGAGTATCACAGGCCTCTCAGAAGTGGAAATTCTTCTGATATTTCCTCCTGTTCCCACTGCTACATTTACAGTGAAAATAACTTCCAAAAAAAAGACAACGTGAAACTGGACTGGAAAGTAGGATCCTTTTTTTTTTGTCCAAGGCATGAGCTTACAGCCTAAATATCAAATTTTGTATAATTAGAGCATATTGCCACCTAGTGTCAAACCTGAGTCACTTCTTGCTCATTCTTTTAGAAAAAAACAAGTTTTCCAGGCCATCCTGCTTCATTCAGAGTTGACCTTGTTTTGCTGCTATTACTACAGCTATTATATAAGTCAGGATGAAATGTTTAAGCTTCATCAAAACCATCTTACCATACATGAAGGACACTCTCCATCCTTTTCACAGATGAAAATAAGAACATAATAACTTGCCTTTAACAGGATCTCTGCCCATTTATATCACTGTTGTTCACTCTGATTGATGGTGGTTCTCTGAGAGAGATTGCAAAGCATACTCTATCATGGAACAATAAACCCCCCTGAAGTTCTGGTAGTGGGACACAGTTGCTCACAGTTATCTTCTTTTTAATTTTATTAAATTTATTACAGCCGCACAATCCAAAAAACTCTGAATGGCTAGACGGGTACCAATCCTCACATTGCACATTGAAGAAAGCTTTTAGGTATTACTTTCATTCATTCTGCAATCATTTATTTTCTGAAGTAAGAGGCATTGGTCGACTAATCAGAATTGTCCTTTTATTCATTTATGCACAGCACATTTTTCCATTCTTAACTTATGCATGATTTATGGAATTAATACCATCTCCTAAGAAAATGAAGACACACGAACCTTGAACTAATTAAATAACCCGCTTGTTTAGGCCAATACACTTGGCTAAATACATATTATCAGTGTGTTTGAACTTTGGTGTTAGATAATTTTTTTAAGAATACTGCTTTGGATGCTGACAGCGGGGTTACAAGCTGTAAGTACTTGAAATCCATCAAGTTTGTAAGAAAGAAATGAAGATGATGATATTGAGGTATATGTAATTGCTAGACATATTAAATAATTGAAAATGCTATGTACATAAGTCAGCCAACAATATTCATAGTACAGTCTTATATACTGTATGAATACCCAAACATGCTCCACTTAGAATAGATGACTTACTTCAAGTAAGACTATTTAGATTTGCCACCATTGTTACTATGACAGCCAGTTTGAAAGATTTTGATAAAAAAAAGCAACTGCTCCTCTTTAATTGTCTTACAAGAATTATTCCTCATATTAAAAAAGTACTTGTATTTTTTTTTCCATTTTAGAGAAGGAACTTCATTCTGATCATTGGAGAACAAGATATACTGCTTTAAATTGATTCTTTGTTGCAATACATAACCTGCATCCTCCCCAAACAAGGAACAATGCTAAATGTTTTTATTTAAGAAAATGTAAGAAAATTTACTACATTGAGAAAAGAAGTAATATCTCTGAATGTACAGTTCAGAAGAATGATAAACCTCAATGGAAAAATATGGGGGCTAGGAGGAGAGACAATGAACTGATATGGATGAAGGAACTATCATTCACCTGATTCTCTCATCATTTCATATTTTGTCCGTACTTTCTCCCTATCTCCAGGTATATCCGAACTATGTATCTGGGGATCCAAAGCCAGAGGCAAAAGGAACACCAGCGGCGCTTTTACTGGGCTATGATGTACGAGTATGCAGATGTCAACATGCTGCGCCTCTTAGAGACCTTTCTCGAGAGCGCCCCACAATTGGTGCTACAACTCTGCATAATGATCCAGAAGAACCGTGCAGAAGCTTTACCATGTAAGTGATCTGACTGGTGCTCCTCGTTTTAGAAAAAATTGGGACATGTTTGGATTTCTCACCCAGATGGAAGGTTCAGTGGTTGATATGGTCCTTCACATTAGTCAAGGGCAATTCCCCCAATTGAAGAGAATACTTGACTGTACTTTAGGGTAGAATTGTGGGATCCCTGGTGCTCTCTGAAGTTGGTTGATTGCTTGCAGGCATTTCATTATCCAACTAGGAAACATCACCAGTGCATGGCCCTGATGGTTAGTTGTGTGATGAAATGTCTGCAAACAAACAAGAAAGCTCAGAGAGCACCAAGAACTCCACAATTCTCCCGACCCTGTACTTCCTTAAGATTAAAGAAGGTGTAGCTCAGAATTTCTGAAAACTAAAAGGTGTTTCCTCTAAGAAGGTCTGTGCGAAGGCTTCCATTCCAGCTTTTGCAGAATCTCAGTCTACTTTCCACTGCCTGCCTTGCAGTGAACATTCTTGTGGAACATTAGAAAGGAAGGCAGGTGTCTAGCATTTGCTTTTTCATTATTATATATTGATTTTCCAAGAAGGAAACCATAGAGTGACGTAACTTTCAACAATGGATTATTTTTTTTGCACGTAAATTGTTGTATATAAATTTGGAGGAAGGTAGTAGTATAAAGTAAATAGAATCTGAAGGATCGTAACCCGATACAGTACAATGAGAAAGAAAAATTTGCAGTGAATGTTGACCATTAATAATGGCTGGTAAAATACTATCTCTCTTGCCCATAGTTTGCCTTGGCATAGATAAGTGATCAGTTCAGTCCCCTGGCAAGAGCAGTCTAGTACTTGCTGGATAAAGAGACGAGGGAAAAGGAGGGAGGGAGGACAGGAGGCAGAAGAGAAAAAGAAAGAAAAGAAAGGTACTAAAAAGAGAATATAAAATATTATAAAACCCTGTCCTTAGCTTCAGCCTCTGACTGATTAACTCTGAAGGAATGCGAACTCAGCAACTCACTGCTTCTAGCATAACACATCCCATTCCCATGATTTTGTTTATGAAATAAGTCTTGGCAGAGAACAGGATTTAACCCCATTCCGTTAATCCTGGACTTTCTTTTACAAACTCATGGAAAATTCTGATTCCGATATAACTGCTGATACGGCACAACTATTTTTCCTTCTATGTTTTAAAAGGACTTGGAGAATTCACAAACTCCAAAGTACTGTGAGCTAAGCTAGCTTCTAGCCACAGACCCCGAGGTCTTTGATTTAGGCAGAAAAGAAATTTCTGACAAGTTCTTATTTTTCATTTTTTTGCAATGTATATCGAATTAAATGTTTGTAAGTTTTCTGAGTTTAAATCACTATTTCTCAAACTTGGTAAATGTAAGATGTGTGGACTTCAACTCTCAGAATTCCCGAAGCAGTGATGGTTGCAGAAGTTGACATATCTTAAAGTTGAGAAGCACTGGTCTAGATAGTGCTAGCAAGCATAGAATGAAATTATATTTGTTTTCTTTCTCTCCTTACCTCTCTTCTCTTTCTTTCTCAGTCACACACACACGCACAAGCATATAATAGGATGACATGTTTATGTGCTATTTCAATTTCTTGCTATTGTTCTAAACTGGAGAAACAACACTATTATCTCATACAGGACCATCTCACATAAGCTTTAAAGCATTCTAGTGTCCTTAGCCCTAAGACATCTTAAGAGCCCTCAGGGTCTTTATTTCCCCTTTGGAGAGAATTAATTCAGCAGCAATTTCATCTTCCCTAATAACTCCAACAATACCCAGAAACACTCAGTGGACCAGGGCATTTGCAGAGAGGAGATGAAAGTGTTACGGTGGCACCTAAAAAGAGAGTGGGGCTTCACTCACATCATCACAATTGCCATTTTGATTTTTTTGGACACCCATCCACCATAAAAGATGCCCCTCCGATGAACAATAGGAAGGCAATACTGTAGTTACTCGTATGTGATAGCAGTTTGTGGGTTGTCTGACAAATAAGGAGTTCTGCACTGGAGGTTGAAATGTGTCATCTCTTCAAGATAGACTAAACTAGGATGCCAGAATCACACTATAAATGCTAATGCTACTTTATTATATGGTTACAGTAACAAAATCTTCCATTCCTTTACTTTCCCTTCCAAGTTATTACTACTGCCCATTACAGAATGCAAGGAGGGGCTCTCTGTAAATAATATTTTTTAGTCTCCAGGTGGCAGCTGGGATGAAACCAGTTAAACAATTCAAACAGCAACTGATGGAAAAGGTTGAAAATGCTAGTCCATTAGCTACATGTGGCTTACTACCTATAGTTCTTGAAGTAGATGAGCCCAAATATATAAATCTTGGTATGTATTGGAGGGAGGGGGGTTCAAGGTTTTAAGGAACTTTGCAAGTATTTAAGACTAACGGCTTATCTTCAAAATTCTGAAACCCCTTTCAAAATCAGTGGATTACTGATTCCATCCCCTTTTGGAGTGCATCACTCAACATGACATCTACAGTTTGGTGTGCCTTTTAAACTGTTTTACATGATAAGAGTGAAAACCCTGCCTTTTCTTTTATTTGTTCAATTTATAAGCCATCCATCTCATAAGACTCAACAGTTTTACACTTACCAAGGCAGTAAATCTAAGCATAAAATGTATTAATTCAGATGCAGAGTAGCAAAATAGAAAAGTGCCTCCATTCATGAAAAGTTTTTTCACATGGAAAACTACATGTTAAAATATGGCTGCCATATCTGGGCTGCAAGCATCTGAACAATTACTAGATGGAAGCACAAAACTGGTGTCCCAAAAGTGCTTTTTCAGGAGGCAACTGGAATTTCTTGTTGTTGTTTTTTAAAGATGTTTTGCTTCTCATCCAAGAAGCTTCTTCAGCTCTGACAGGATAGTGGAGAATGGAAGGATTTATATTCTTTGCAGACAGCTGGTCATTTTAGAGGGTCATTGAAGCACTTGGAGATTTATCTGTGTCATCAGGATCACCTGAATAGTGCTCCTGGTTCCTGCAGTCTGCAATTTTTTTCTCTGGAAATCCACTCCTACTCCCATAGCATTCAAGGGTGTTCATCCCACGTTGTATGGTGAAAAGTCTGTAGAGATTCTCAGTCACCCAGGTCATGGTTGTCCCAAAGGTGCTTTTTCAGGAGACAACACAAAACTGGTGGCTTCTCTATCTCTGTGCCACTATTTTAGTTGGTTTTTTGAAGTTTTGCCACCCCGCTATAGTAGTCTTAGTTAGGGAAAAATTTAATTAGTGTTACGCTTTAGGATTTAGTGTCCATGGTCTAAACAACAGATTACTTGATATTTGGCCAGCAAATTTGGCTGGCATCTTCAGGAGCAAAGTGGTCTGCTAGACAGACCACAGGCAGCTGAGCAGGGATTGACTCCTGTCTTTATAACCAGATGTCCTATCTTTCCAATCAAGTGTTATAGTCCATATGCAGGATGATATCTGTAAAAGGTAGACTAGACTGTCAAGATAGAGAAGAGAAGTGGAGAGGTCAGGGTCAGTTATCTTTAAGAGACCAACTACAAGCTTGTTGTGAAAAGGCCATAACTCAGCAGTAGAACATAAAAACAGGATAGAGTAATGACCTAAACTCTGAAATTTACCCACTTTTTTGTGGAGAGATCTCAGTAGAATAGCACTCTGTTCATGATTCTCTAATTCCTTTTTAAAATAAACTGTTGTAACCTGTGGCTGTTGGACAAAATTACCCTAGTGCCACTTTCAAAGATTTCTTATCAAGCATGAATCAGAATATAAACTAAGCTGAGACACATATCTGAGAGCACATGTAATGGCAGAATAGATGGAAGATTCTGGGCCTGAATTCAACGAATGTCCCTCAACGGCAGGATTTCAAATAAGAATGGAAAGAAGTTTCACAATTCACTTTTTTTCCTGGACAACTTTAATTCAGGAAGTTAGAAATCATAGTCAATTAGGCCATTATCAAACAAAATGAAATTCAATGTAGAGAAAAGCATTTAGGCAAGAAAAATCAAATGTACTGGTATAGATTAGATGAAATCTGGCTCAAAAGGGATCTTGGAGTCCTGGTAGACAATCACTGAAATATGAGCCAGCAGTGTGCAGCAGCAGCCACAAAAGCCATCACAATCCTGGATGCATTAATGGAGAGATAGAATGAAGATTACGTGAAGTATTAGTACTGCTTAGTAAGACCACACTCAGAATATTGCATCCAGTTTTGGTCACTATATTATAAAAAAGAAATGGCAACTCTGGAAAGAGTGCAGAAAAGAGCAACAAAGGTGATTAGGGGGCTGGAGGCTAAAACAGAAGAACGGTTGCAGGAATTGAGCTTGTTTGGTCTAGTGAAAAAAAGGATTAGGGGTAACATGACAGCAGTGTTCCAATATTTGAGAGGCTGCCACAAAGAAGAGGGGGGTCAAGCTATTTTCCAATGCACCAGACAGCAAAAGAAAAAAAACAATGGATGGAAACTAATCAAGGAAAGAAGCAACCTACAATTAAGGAGAAATTTCCTAACAGTGAAAACAATTCACCAGTGGAACGGCTTGCCTTCAGAAGTTGTGGGTGCTCCATCAATGGAGGCTTTTAAGAAGAGACTGGACAGCCACTTGTCTGGAATGGTATAGGGTCTGCTGCTTGAGCAGGGGACTGGACTACAAGACCTCCAAGGTCCCATCCAACTCTGTTATTCTTTTATTCATTCCTTTCTTACTTGTGATGTCACAGAGGATATTAGCAATTTAAGAATTACAACCTTTTATTGATAAGCAATGACGGCCATCATCATAAACCATAACTGCATATAAATTACAGTTGCTGCTTCTGTAGGTGATAAAATTGTGCAAATGGTAGTCAGCATTTATTACAGGTGGGATCATGTTTATGCTTATTTCTCTCTCTCTCTCTTTCTCTCTCTCTTTCTCTCTCTTCCTCCTCTAGATCTTTTTCGCTAACCTGACTCGCATTATAATCATGTTTCACACCTGCCCCTCAAGAGGATGATGTAAGCAACTGCGTCCTTTCTCCTGTGTCTCCAGTTTAACTCTGTGGATTTGTGTGTGTTCTCCCGGCAGGTGTATCCTCTGTGGCCTCCCTGATGTCCCTGGCTTGGGTGCTAGCCTCCTATCACAAGCTTCTCCGGGACTCTAGGGATGATAAGAAGAGCATGAGTTATAGAGGAGCCCTTATCCATCTCTTCTGGCGTCTCTTCACCATCTCATCCAGAGTTATCTCTTTTGCCCTCTTTGCTTCCATCTTCCAGCTCTATTTTGGGATCTTTGTCGTAGTCCACTGGTGCGCCATGGCCTTCTGGATCATCCATGGTGGGACAGATTTCTGCATGTCTAAATGGGAAGAGATTCTCTTCAACATGGTGGTAGGGATTGTGTACATTTTTTGCTGGTTTAATGTCAAGGAAGGGCGGACCCGATACCGAATGTTTGCCTATTACACCATAGTCTTGACAGAGAATGCTGCCTTGACGCTCCTTTGGTATTGTTACCGAGATCCCGACACTACTGACTCATATGCTGTGCCAGCGCTTTGTTGTGTCTTTCTTAGCTTTGCTGCTGGGATAGCGCTGATGCTCTTATATTACGGTGTCCTGCATCCCATGGGGCCAAGAGCTAAGATTTTTGCCAGCTCCTGTTGCGCCGAGCTGCTCTGGGGCATTCCTTTGCCCCCTGACATTGAACCCATGGCTCCTCAAACCCCTGGGTATAGGGTGGCCCAGGCTACGCCACCCAGAGCGGCCACGGAGCAACAGGAGGAACTCACAGCTGACACATGCTTACCAGTTTTCCAAGTGAGAGCTATGGTGCCATCAACTCCGTCTGGGAGACCATTCCACCCAGAAGGCCCTCTCATTAAGATAGACATCCCAAGAAAGAGATACCCAGCTTGGGATGCTCATTTTGTAGACCGAAGGTTGAGAAGGACTATAAACATTCTCCAGTACGTCACCCCCACCGCTGTAGGCATTAGGTATAGAGATGGACCTCTCTTGTATGAATTGCTACAGTATGAATCTTCACTTTAAAAGCTCCTTTAAATGCAAATACCCCTACACACACACACACACACACACACACACACAAACACACACATACACACACAGACATGCACACTATTGCAAATAAACACCCACCTATTAAAAGAGGGATTTCATGGGGGGAGGGAGAGAGAGGTGGGTTAACTGTTTATGGTCAAGACAGTTTTGAAATAACCTTCCAATAAGTTTTCTTTCTGGTTGCTGTATGTATTTAAAGGAAAGAGAGATCCTCTATGTTTTATAAGTAAAAATGAAATGAAAGGTTTTCTTTTGTTTTTTACACACAGGAGAAAACAAGAACAACAACACAAACCAACCAGTATTGCAAACTTCCACGATTCAGAGGTTGGAGAAAAATTAATTACTTCACCTCTGAGTTTTATATCTTACACCAAGTGTAGGACATTATTATAGGGATTGGTGCTGATTGAAAATAATAATACTAATAATAAAAAATAAAACAAACAAACAAAAAACCTACAACTGCCTTATGCCCTTAGGTGCTGAGTTTCATTACGTACTGTCACCTTCCTCATGCAAAATGTTTTGATTATTTTAATGACATATAAATAGATAGATAGATAAATAGATATAGTGACACGCTCACACATAGGTGTGTGTATGTGTTTATACATAATATGAAATTGTACAAAAGAATCAGGTAAAAAGGAAATGCCATTGGTTTTGTTAGATTGGCAAAAGACAGGTGAAAATGATTACTCTCCCACCCACCCCAGTGAAGGAAATGCCAGGCTAAGTTTAAAGAGGGATCATGGCTGTGTTTTGATTGGCATAAAAGTTACTTTAATTTGATATATTTAAGTTCCACTTCCTCATGTCATTTTGAATGGGACTGTACATTAACTTCATCCTTGCTATAGAAAAAAGGGGGTGATTCTTTATGATTCACTGTATTAAGCTTGAATCTCAAGGTATAATCCTCTTTTTTCCCCCAAAAAGCAATGAAAACCCTGATTTTGACTTGCATCTGTTGTACAATCACCCAACAATTAGCATAGCTCAGAAGCACAAAAATGTCCCTTCTGGCACAGAGTCTGCCCAGTTCATTGAAACTGGAGATATTTAAAAAAAAAAGTTCATGCACAAAACTTTATTTCTTTGAATTGAATAGGGAAAGCATTACATCCATTTACATCTCTCCTTGTCTGAAAAAGTTGAACCAAGGTGCAAGTCTCCAAAAGCAAGTGATTTCATTGGTTTTCAATGCAATTGTCATTGGTATCTTTAAACTTCAAAGCATAACTGGTCTATTTGATTTCTGAGAACACCTTTTAGATAGCCTTTAATTTTAAATTAAGTACCAAAAACAAGCATGAGAGAAAAGAAGTAGTATTTGAAGGAATTTATAAAGTATTTTAAAATTCCATAACAATTTCTCTCCTCCCCTCTCCCAATCATTTTCAGTCTTAATAAAACTCAGCATAGTAGCAAAAAGAAAGTCCATTTAAAGGAACATGCTTTGATTGGAAATTGGGCTTCTGACTACAGGCATCGTTTTAAGGCTACGAAGAGGGATATTTGAATTGAATTTGCAATGATGCAGCTTGTTTTTGTGTGAGCCTTAAAGTGATCTTATGGCATTCTCTGGTTTGTTTATGTTTTTCTATTTTCTAAGGAAAAAAGGAAAACAAAAAAAATGAAAATGGAGGATTGAATCTCTGTATGGAAATAACTCATTACTGATGTGTTTCTGGTGAAAATTTGGTGCTTAATATTTCTATTGTTTCTATAGTTGTCATGATTTAGCCAAGAATCATTTGACTCTAATAGCATTTCTGGGGAACTACAAACACAGACTTGTTCTGATGGTGTCCTCCACTGAATGTATGTAGAAAAGAAACCACCATCCAAACAACAAGAGGACAGATTAGTATAGAATTTCAACCTCAACGTTTCAGATACCTGCTCACAGGAAAACTCTACAGCTAGACTCTGCAAGTCTGCATAAACCATATTTGATGTCTGAAGGTTAACATTTTGCTTATTTTCTTCTTTGGCTCTCAGCTGGAATAGCAGACTGTGTACAATATTTCCATTCACGAATCGCTTTGTAAAAATTATTTTTCTCTTGTCTAGGGCATCTAAGGTTTCAGTCTCTTGTCATCAAAACCAAGGGACAAAAAGGGAACAAGTGAACCATCCGAAACCAATGCCAGTTTTGGGGTATGGGTGAAATGTTAAAAAACATGCATAGTGATCCATGCCAAATAGATATCTTCAGAACAGAAATCCAACAAGAGAGAATCGGAGTAATGATGGAGACTTTATAAACTAAACTGGTGGAAGCATTTGAAAAAAAAAAGTCGTACTAATTGTATATTGTTAAGCTGAAAGTTCTTTTCACCTGAATATACCTGACAGTAACAGATTTTGCAGTGACGCAGGCATTATTATCATTATTATTACAAATATGCTTCAAAAAAGGGTTGAGGATTTATTAGGGTAAGCTCCAAATGCACAAAAGTCTTATTATTTTTTTAAAAAAAGCCAAATGTTTACTAGTCTCAGGGCAATTAATAATTCTTTTAGACTTAGCAACTCTGGGCTTCTTATTGAAATTTGTCATGTGGCCATCCTTTTATCCACATTGTTTTCAATTTTTTTCCTATTTACTGAGGATAGTCTTATTTCGAACCTCCTACTTTTAATAAAACACTGTATTCTTCTTTTTTTTTAATTGGAGGGCAGGCACATACTAAAATTGAAATTTCATGCCCCTATCCAGAACCCAGGATATTTAAATATGTGTAACAGATACCCGCTTGTATTTATTTATTTAAGAAAACTTGTATGGCTGTTCGCTCACTCACTCTCAGTGACTCTCAGTAACAGAAAAAAATAGAGAAAATATTTTCACACAAAGGCAAAAAATGCAAAAAAAACCCAAAATGTTTGGGTCAACATAGTAACACTATCCTTATCAGCAATCCTAATTTAATAGTGAACATGGTCTCCCTTTCTGACTTTTTCCCTATAGATATGAAAAATGGTAGACTGACAGAACATTTTACCTGCAAAGATTAAAAATGAAGGCTTTTGGTAGAAGTTCTCATTATGTGTAAAGAATTCTACAAATGATTAGTCTCTGACAAAATGCTGCCACTGTTCTATTTTTAAATTTCCCCTCCATTACCTCTACATCCAAATAATAAATAGCATATAAGACTGACAAAATTTGCCATATTTGATTTGCAATTGTGAGCAGTTCTAAGCTAAAGTGACTATTCCTTATTTTCTTACTTGGAGTAACATCCTGGATATGTATTGTGATTCTTAATTATTATTTTATTTTAATAAACCTGTTTATTAAGGCAGTTTTTAGGATATTTATTTATTTATTTATTTATTTATATTTTATATTTATATACCGCCCCATTCCGAAGACTCGGGGCGGTTCACAG